>JASZXS010000036.1:0-65690 GCA_035521475.1 Tremellales sp. Uapishka_1 | reverse complement strand
CGCTCGGCGATAGGAACGAAAGGGAACGAAAGGTAGAAGGAACCAGGACGAAGTCAGCGAGATCGTAGCGAAAGGCGGCGGTCTCCGACTCGTGGCGGTCAAGTCCGTGGTCATGGCGGCGGCCGTCATGACAGTGCCATGAGAGGAGCGGTCTGGCACTCTGGTTACCAAGGCCCGGGTCCTCTGTGTTAAAATGCTCGACAATGCTATCCGATCAACAGCACGGATCACACCTAGCTGGAAGGACGGGATGACGAAGTCGACGAGAGTCGGCCAAAGTCGAGCAAACTAGACGAGAGGTCTCTGTAATGGCGGAAGCGACTACAGACGATTGGAGAGCAAGGCTAGGTCGCTTCATCGGGCTTGATTGGGGAAAATGACGTAATAATTGATTTCCAGTCTTGCTTATCTAGCCACGCTCAATGAGCGTGCTTCTACGTTGAATTACCACCTTTCGTTGAAAGCTTTCGTTGAAAGGGACGAAAGGGAACGAAAGGGCTGAGGAATCTGGACAAAGTCGGCGAGATTGTAGCGAAGGGCGGAGATCCGAAGGCGGTCCGGGTCGTGTCGGTCAAGTGGTCATGACGGCGGCCGTCATGCCATGAGGGGACCGGGGAAGGTTTGAGAGAAACACGGCCACTTTTACGACAATCTGCAACGCGAAATTTCCCCTTGAATCCGATTTCATTAGGCTTCCACCTCGATGATCGCTATTCCTAGCCGTTTCCTATTGTTGTCCTTACACCATCCTCAGGTCCTTATCAAAAGATTCTCGGATCTTGAGAACGCAGGTGTCACCAAGATGATAGAATTGAGATTTGGGGAGATCTAGGGAGATATGGGAGGTTGTGTTCATGGCGTGTACAAGTAATTGATTGGCGTTTTTTTCGATCGAGGGTATGGCATCAGTTAGCGATGCGTCAGGACTGCAGCCGGTAGGCCGTCATGGCTTCCAGAACAGGGCTAAGGTCCGCCGGGCGGATGAGATCGGAGTGAGAGGGGAAAGTAGTACCTATAAGGGATAAGGGAGGCCTCGAAGGGAAGACATTCGTACCCTTCGGAGTTGATCGGTGAGTGAGTCATAGGAGGATTCGTTGTCATTGCACGTCTGGCGAATTCGTCTCCGGAAGTGGCGCAGAAGTTGGCTCAGACCATTGAGAACCAACCGTCTTATTCGATCTCCTCCTTCCGCATTATCGAAAGCCAAAGTCAAGGTGAAGGAGGAGACCCTGCAAGCCCGAGATGCGTCTACCATTGACATTGTGGATGCTGCTTTTGGTAGTGTCCCTTGGCCAAGATATGATGAGTGATCGAGGGTCTTTCCGCCTCCCCGACTGCGAGCATTCTGCCATCTGCCAATCTCCTCTTTCCGCTCTGCGGCTCCAGCAGGACATACCAGCCATCGACCACGTGAGGGAAACCTGATCTGTGGTCACCTTTCGCCGTGACAGCCGACTGGCTAGTGGCTGCGGGTTTTCAAGCAAATCATGACGTGGAATATGTAAGAAGTACATGGTAATGTCGCTGCCCACGCCCCTCTTCTTCCATCCACATCATGTTAGCTTCGCAATCACAAGAACAAGATAGGAGACCTGCGACCACATTGGCGAGAAAAAGGCCAACATCCACCACGCGTCGACGCATGCTCGTCGCGAAAGGACCGCACCACCATGTTGCGGAAGTCCAAGCTCATTAGCGCCCGTCTCTGTCGGCCCTTTCCATCAAAGGCATCTGGTCTTGCACCGCATCATGAGTCTCGAGCGTCTCGACCCTGGCTGCGCGACGCGCCCTCGCGGCTAGTGTCTCTTTCGAAACTTCTAACGATAAGCAAGTCGAAAAGATTTGAATCTGACTATCCTGATCCTCTTGAACACGGGTTAATTGAACAGATCAAGTTATCGAAATCAAAAGCACAATCTCAAAATGGATTTCTTTTCTCGACTCCGAAATTTGAACCAGCTGGTATGTCTTCCAGTCCTTGTTTCGAGGCTCACGGTTCCTAATGCGGCAACCACCAGAGGTTGCTACTAAACCAACGCGCGCGCGATAAAGCCAACATGGACCTCCAAGATATTCCCCCAGCAGACCAAGCGCGGGTTCGCAGCGAACCTCCAACGAAGCGGAAGAAGCGGTTTAAGGAGGTTCGCCCTCTCGCTTAAATGGCCGATTTGTTGCTGACGAGCGTACTACTTCTCCTCAGATACTCTACAGACTCTCCCCCCACCTCGCCCGACGACTTCCGGGGGAATCAGCGTGTAGACAATGCAGAGACAACAACTACGACTGCTTCGTTAAAGTATCACAGGAGCAGCATGGCGGATGTCTAATGTGCGACACTCATGCCTGTGACTGGCGCGTGCCGGTGAGTCTCTCTTTCCAGCAGTATCTCACATCAACGCTAACGATATCTAAGGTGCCTCGACAAGCACTCCCAGTCATATCCCAGACACACCTCCCACCATTCTGTCCCTCTTCCACCTCTCGATCTCTCAGTACTCGACATGTATCGCCCGACGAATTCGAGCATGAAGTGACGACTGAGTGGGTGACGGGAGAAGATGTCGAGGAATGGAATGGTGAGAAAAGCCAAGCAGAAGAGTCGGAGAAGAGGATTGGAGAGGTCAACGAGGATGAGGTCGACGAGCTGGATGAGGATGAGGTTGACGAGCTGCAAGAGGATAGTTATGCGCCACCGACCTGTGTGCCTTTTGCCGCAAAAGGACGACCCTCCTCGACTTCGACACGTTCCCCCACCGAGACCCTCAACGTGTCGTCCCAAAGATCATTCGCCGCCATTCATCTCTCGTCCGCCGGTACCGCCTACAAGTCTTCTAGCACTGTCTACCCCAGCACATTATCCGCAGACGCCTTTTCGGTACCTCACTCCACTTTCAAGACCCTTCCATTGTTCAAGCTCGACTCCACCTCAAAGCTGGGGTGGTGTCCAATGCCGTTGTCATCCTCGTCCGCCCAGCATGTTTCTCCCCTCCGAAATGCCTCCTCCTCTCAATCCACACAATCCGCAAAGGACGTGTATATTGAGAGGAAAAGCGAGAGCAAGAAGTGGAAGAAGAAGAAGGGGAAGCAGACGACGAGGGCGACCAACCAGGATATAGAGAAGGTGAGGAAGAAGAAGAAGAAGAAGAACAAGAACAAGACACCGGCAGCGACGCCTCTCGACACTGCTCTTCCTCCTTTCCATCCCGCCGCCGCATCATTCTCTACTCCCGCTTCAGACCTATCTGGTCTACCACCACCTTCCGCGGCTGCGTCGGTCAAGATTCCGCCTTTGAAGTCATCCTGTCCTTCCCTTCCAACCCTCACGGCAGCGCGAGATGAACGACTTTCATCATCGACCTTAATCTCTTCTCCCACATATCCTCTCCTCCCAGTCCCACTCTCCACCTCTTCAATTTCCGATGACCACTATAGTGTCCACAACTTCGAACACCCCGCGACTGCTTCGCCCATGGTCGCTTCCCTGTCCTGTCCAGTGGCTCATGGAGTCTCGAAGAAGAGACCGTTGGCCTTGGAGTCTAGTTGTGGAGTTCAGGTAGAAGGGTATGACTTGGAGGTTTCGGCTACTCAAGGTACTCTTGCGGCAGAGCCAACAAGGACCGAGAAGGGGGAGCCAACGGTATATCGGCCAGAGAAGAGGCAGAAGATGGGTCCATCGCGGACAATCACGAGTGCCTCCGGGGACGAGACACGACCACTGACAATGGGGAGGAACGCTACACCGGGACCATCCACACATCCTGGCCAACTCGTCGCTACACCCCCTCGTATTCGAGCTCCAGTGCCGCTACGACCAGCATCCCCCATCGTGATCGACCTCTGCACCCCAGATCCCGCACGGACCGTCGACTTCCGAGTGTCCCCTGTTGGCTTCCAGCTTTCCCCAAGCCCGCCAATCTCGCGCCGATCGCCCATCATGATCGACCTCTGCACCCCAGACCCCATACGAACCGTCGACTCTCGAGGGCCCCCCGTTTGCTTCCAGCTATCCCCAAGCCCGCCAATGTCGCCACGATCCGCGCGCTGCGACCTTGACAACAGAACCACTCCGATCCCATCATCTAGGGCCACCGCAGAGAAGGGGGACAGGCCAAGTAAGAACGCGAGGAGGAAGGAGAATAAAAGAAGGAGAGCGGCGGAACTCGACGCGGGACTGGGTCCGAAGGAAAGAGGGAGCAAAATGGAGGTGGTCATGGTCATGAAGTGGGTGCGGGAGAACAAAGAAAAACGGGCCTATCACTTGCGCGACCAGCTCAACCAGCCTCGCCACCCAGCTAGAGGAGAACCGGCTCGTCGACAACCTCAGCCGTTCCCTGCTCGGTCAGTGTCGCCCGTCACTATTCCGCGTTTCCGCGCTCAAGCTAGTCCTCCTCCTCAGCCACGCTCACGACGGCCGTCTTCTGTGAGAACTTCACCACGGCTACTTCCCACAGCTCGTTGTGGTCTCCTCTCCCCAGTGTGCGCCAACGCCCTTGATCCGCCCGTTGCTTCACATAAACCTACCATACGATTTCCACGTCGATCTCTCACTCCTCCAACTCCTCCAATTCCTCCAACTCCTCCAATACCTCCAACTCCTCCAACTCCTCCAACTCCTCCAACTCCTCCAACTCCTCCAACTCCTTCTGCCCCGATTATTCCCTCAATTCCTCCAACTCCTTCTGCCCCGATTGTTCCTCTTCCGCCGCGTCAACCTCTTCGTCCCCTTTCGCCACGCCCACCCGTCCCCTCCGCCACCATATTCGCGTGACCCACCAAATTACGCTCCTGCTGTCATCCCCGCAATCACAAGAGCTCCTTGGCCACGCCGCAGCCTCGCCAATCCTGCTGATATTGAGTACTTGCTCAACCGAGCCAATCCTCGGAGGCAAGAGTTGGGCGGTGGAGGTCGGGGTCTGCGGGATATCCAACGACGGCAGTCGATCTATCATTCACGGGGTGGGAGGTGAGCGCCACTCTCGCGCCTGCTAGTGGATTCTTCTTGTTCTCTGTGTGACCCTCTGTACGTATTTTCGGGGCTTAGGGAGACCAAGGGGGAGGTAGTATGTCAATCAGCGAAAGTCCGATCCGCACTGACAACTCATATTTGCATCACCGTACTATGAACCTAATACTTTTGCAGAACGTCGTCGTGGTCCTTGAGAGACTGCAGTGTCAGTTGAAAGGAAAGAAGCATTGTTGACGGGCGGACTATTACATATTAGCTGACATGAGGACGGATTCAGACGCACTGCTCCTGCATGTTCTCAGGTTGCACGAGATTTGGCGTAGGTCAGGCATGAGGTCGCAGTACCGCGGGGGTTGCTAAGGGCATGATGACCGTCGGTGAGCATCGTCGCTTTGCCCAGCCGGTTTACGCGTGCGAGCGTTATGCTTGCGGGCAAGAAGCAAATGGTGAGGCAAAGACCGATGGAGGCAAGAGTAGGGTGATTGCGCACTGCCGAGGAAGTTCGTCCAGCTTGACCCGTCAGCCTCAGGAGACCCAAGAGATAGCTCTAGTCACGCAAGCTGTGGTCACGGACAAACCACAAATGCTATTGACCTTGTTGTGTGTGTAGAGGTGGTAGATATTGACGCTGATACATGAAACGCTGATGGAATAAGTCAAACGGAGCACTAATCCGGTTGTCGGTGGCCACGAGCTTCTAGATCTCTCTCTTCTGCTGCAGACCGCTTGGAGACTTGCTCTGACCGCCAACCGCATTGCAAATATGACCTACAGCCCACAGAGACCGAAGGGGTGCGTGGGAAGGAGGACTCCGCCTTCGCTTTGATGCCTTGCGTCCGAGGTAAGAGCATGTGGCGGTTGCTAATGTACCGTAAGCGAACGGATTCGCTGCAGGCACATCAACCGCCTGATTCATCGACGGTGCTTCCTATTACATGTTCTGACTCCCTGAGGGAACGAGTGCGTGCAACCTGATCTCTCGGAAGCAGAATGGCACCGCTCTCTCCGTTTAGTCGATAGGTCAAAGACACTGCATGCTACATGATAAACCATAGATACTATGCCCCTCTCCAGTACAGTGTGGTCGGCAGCTCGACCTTGGCTGTCAGGACGGTATCGTTCCTCCTCGACGATCTCGAGGCAATAATATTGAATCCTCCGCGCTCCAAAGCCCAACTCTCGGCTCCATCGTCATAGAACGAGAATGCGCGCTTATCCAAGGCGAGATGAATCGTTCTGGTCTCACCGGGGGCCAAGAATACTTTCGCGAATGCCTTGAGCTCCTTCAACGGTCGTCGCATTGAGCTGATTTCGTCGTCTACATAAATCTGCACGATTTCGGCCCCAGAGGTTTTGCCAGTGTTCGAGACTTGAACTGCCACATCCACGGTAAGGGTGTCGGCATCGTCTGTCGCCCTGGGTGTTACGACCAGAGACGACCATTCTGAAAACATGAGAAGAGAACAACCTCGATAGAGAGCACTTACCGAATGTCGTGTAGCTCAGACCTTCGCCAAAGGCAAAGTTGGGGTCTCTTTGTAAGGCGTCATACCCACGATAACCGACCTGAGAAGTGTGGTAAGCACAGCTGCGACCGACACTCTAGGAGGCACTCACGAATAAGCCTTCCCCGTAGATCACCTTCATGTTCTCGGCTTGCCAATTGAGGTAGGCCGTACAATCCTCAATCTTCTTGGGAATTGTCAAGGGCAGTCGACCCGAAGGATTAACCCTGCCAAATACCACATCGGCAATGGCATTGCCTTCCAAGCGAGGTTCAGTTAAGATTGACGCTGCTAGTGTTGTCACTCACCGGTCTCGTTTCCCCCAAACCAGCTTTGCAAAAGAGTCGTGGCTTTATCCGCCCAGGGGAAGGCAAACACAGATCCCTTGACGGACGCGTCAATTCACACCCGGCGCAAAACGGACAGACCCACTGATTGATTGCAGATGATGGTATCTGGCTTGACTTCCAATAAAGCTTCAACCAACTGATCTGTCAGGCCGGGCAGCTTTAGGCTGGCACGATCGGCGCCTTCCGCTTCCCAATCCATGTTGCCCCCGGTGAAGCAAAATACTGCATCCGCCTCCTTCGCCAACTTGACAGCTTCCGCAATCGCCGCTTCATCGCTGTCCAATTTGGGGGCTCCTCCGACGCGGAGGGCGGCCATGACAAGGGCAGGTTGTCCGCCGGTCCCGACAGCTTCGCTGTCCATTGGGGGGAAGTAATTCGTATATCGCACCGTAAGATGGTACTTTTCTCCCTCCACAAGGTTGAAAACCTGTCATAAAGCGTTAAGTCAGGTCAATCACGCCCGTGGCAGACAGCTTACCCCTGTTTCCTCGATCGTACCAAGACCTACATATCAATCTTTTTTCAGACCAGTACTTGCTGTTGGGGCGCGGAACTCACCGTAAAATGAGTCGCCAGGAGTTTGTGTGGTTTCCATCCCGTTGTCAATCACCATCTCACCATTGACGAAAAGCTGAGCTCGTCCCACGAGCGAGAGACCAAACTCGAACTTTCCAGTCGCCTCCGCAACGATGTAACCGGATACTTCAAGGTAAAAGTCCTCGGCAAGACCTGATCGACGCAACATGAGCAGATGCTGGCTTGGGACAAAACCCACCTTTAGGCTTATCATCGTTGATTCTCAACCTAGTACCCGGCAGCACAATCGTGGCGATGGGCTCTTGCTGTTTGTCGAAAGGCTCATTGTAGAATCTCGCAGTCCATCCGTTGGCTCCATTTTCGGCCTTGATCCAGCCATCCAGCATGGGCAAGTATCTGTGACCTGCGTCGGGTAAGACAGATACTTTTGGATGGGTGGACCACTTACCATAACAGCCAGGGGCGTACACAGCTTCGATTCCAGCCTCCTGGAAGGTGTCCCGCAGCGCTTCCCATGGTGTCACCACGTACGAGCTGGTCAGGTAGGCACTTCCACCCCCACTGACCGTCCTCGACTTCGCGTTCGGTCCTAGGATGGCGACTCGCTTCAAGGATTTCGACTTGAGATCCAGAGGAAGGGTGTTATTGGTGTTTTTTAGCAGTACAATTGCACTAGCGGCAGCTTCCCGGTTTAATGCCCTATCCTCAGGGGTGTCACGACCCTGCTCCGGCGCTCTGTTATTGCGAACAGTTTCTATTGAGCTTTGGACCGCTCGTTGAGCCACCTGGATATATTGGTCAGCACAGTCGTGATAAGCAAATTTGACATGCCTGTAACATTGCATACGCTCGAGCGTCCAATGTCTCGTTCGTGATCTTCTTGGCGTTGATGAGATGTTTGATCTGGAGTCCACGGAATCGAGGAGGTCCAGGCCTGTCAGGAAAGACGTATGAGCAGGGATGAAGAGAGCGACATCGAGTTACCCACATTTCAAGGTCCAAACCCGCCTGTAAGGCCAGATCGGTGGAATACGTCCCCGTCCTGTCCACTCGTCAGCGAAAAAGAGATGGCTCGACTGATACTTACCAGTCGGACATGACCCTGTACACGAAGCACAGCGTAAGCCAGCGACGCAATCCTCACAGTTCACTTACATTCCGTCGAATTTCCACTCGTCTCGGAGGATACCTTGCAACAATCGCTTGTCCTCTGAGCCTTTGTTTGTAGGATGAGTCCCATATCTTTACGCTCCGACAGCACCCTTGACGTACAATGAATACCGTTCATTCTCCCATAGGCAGTCATAACCCCCCATGGTTTGGCTTGCTTCTCGACCATTTGGAAAGGCTACCAGAATAAAAATGGTCAGAGGTGTTGCACGGATGTGCGCATCGTTGCTCACGTATAGGTAAATCTCCCTCAATGGTCTTTCTTGCACTTCTGCCGATACACTAAATCTTTCGTGCTCCATATCGTTGCAGACCAGATGCTTGATGACAGCTCCCACACCTTCTTCTTGCAGTCCGTTGACGTATGCCGACGCAATGGATCCCGAGAGATAGGGATCCTCAGAGAATGACTCGAAGGCCTGAAGACAAAGTCACTAAGATATTGGGGAGGGCAAATCAGAAAGGCGTACTCTTCCATTCAGGGGATTTCGCTGAATATTAACAGTTGGTCCGAGCAACAAGCTCGATCCCTTAGCTTTGGCATCTCTCGCTAAAAGCCCGCCAATCCGGTGAATGATATCCACGTCGAAGGTAGCTGCCAGCGCGGTGGCACAAGGAATACAATTGGCAGGAGTGGGGAGGAAGTGCGAGGACCCTCGGACTCCATTCTGTAGCGCGGCTTAGAAGTATGTTTCACACATCCGGCTAAACACTCACTGGTCCATCAGAGCATTTGATGCTGGGGACTCCCACTCGAGGGATAGAATTGGTTGTCCACCAGTCTGGGCCCTGCGTCTCGTTAGCTCTGAGCTGTGACCAGGCATAAGACGACAACTCACCGCCAAAAGGGAGATCTTTTCGTCTCCCGAGAGCTTCTTGAGCAGGACTCTGAGATCGCAACGAGCGAAGTCTTCGAGGGATGTCATTCCGAAGTTACGAGTGGGAATGTAGATGGTTACTGGAAAAACCAAAGTAATAGAAACGGTCAAATAACTCTGGTGACGGATACACGGAACCCGGAACGAGATCCGCCCGCACCCCGATATCTGACAAGGGCCCAGATAAGCGGTCCCCATGGCCGGAAGCAAAATTAGTCCGAACATACTCAATTACTTACTTCGGCCGCGATCTCTCGCTCGCCATAAACCCAGGCATAAATCAAATTGCCGATGAGGTACCCTCGCCATTAGACGAGCCGATGCTGTATAAGTTGCTTGAAATGTCGCAAATCTGTTCATGGGCGGGAGCACAACCTCGGGAACTGGAGTGATCAGTGGAAATCACGAAGGCACCAGCCGCATCTCGCAATCAATGAGGTCCGGTCCCCGTACCTCGTCCAGGATTTGCTAAACGAGGAAGCTACCGAAGATCTGAGCCAGTTGCTCTGTCATTGATGACCGCCGGTCCGATCCCCTTACATGGGGGTGACATGGTGACAGAGCGGAAGCCCGGAAGGCCGTCGTCGTGATCGAGGATGAAGGCTTCGCGGTAGTTGGGGATCATGGTTGCCTTTCCGTATGCGTACTGTGAGATCTCTTCGAAATCGGCCTGGGCTCCACAGACCAGGCGCGGAATGATGGTATGATCGATGACGTCTGGTAGAAGAGTCAGGGAGAGCAGTTCATGTAGTTCGCCACTAGGCAGTTTCGTATGGTTCTGAGTGTGAGTAGACCAACAGAAAGCGCAGTGAACCTTCGGAGGTGGACGCGATCGCAAGTAGAGTCTGTTGGTATATAGGTCAGCTAGCAAGGTAAGCAACAAAGAGGTGGACGAGCGTGCTGCGTGTCACTGGTGTTCCGAATATCGGCTACACCAAAGCCGTACGTCTCGTTCAACAACCGCTCGGCGGACTGGTCGTAGAATTGGGGCCGAGTGTGAGAGAGATCCAATTATCCTTTCTACTCCCGTTCGAGTACGAAGATCGCCAGCGAAAGCCGTCGTGTTTGTGGAAAGAACTACAAACGTGACACCTGTAAGAAGGAGGGCATAGAGGAGTAAATGCATTCCATGAGTAAAAGAAGGGATATGGAATTGATCGACAATAGGAGTAGTAAATATATCTCAGCACAGCACATTCCCACAAGGGTGAGATTGTGCACATGGACCAGGAGTACAGTAGTATGATATAATGCACAGCGGTCTCCGACTTGCTCTTCCAATCAATTACAGGACGATGGTCCTCCGAAGGCCGGTCAATCGCTATATGTTTCGAGGGGCATCGCATATCCAAGACCTGCGTGAGAACCGTACTATGTTTCGCATCGTCCGGGTGGAGCTCATGCAATCCGTCGGAGAGCGACGGGTACCTCCAGGTCCCGGACGATAGCGACGAACCGTCGGACCCACAAAGTACCCGGCTCACTGCGCCATAAAGTACCCGACTCACTGGGTCATGCATGCATCGGCGTATCTGTTTGTAACCAACAAGCGAGATAGAGCCAGACCCCGAGTCTCGAGACAAGCCGCTTCACCGACATTCCCACTTATTCACAAACATCGCCGTCTCCTCTGCCCTGCACGAACTACGCTGTCAGCCTTGCCTTCCAGCGGGTGGCGCTTTCAATTGCAGATGAGTACCCCGTTCTGCATGCCTACGCCGCTCAGAATGTGTGATTCCACTTTCGGTCTCTTCCAAACGGCACTGCCCTCGTCAGTAGCCTGGGATGACAAGGTCGTTAACTCGTCAGGGCAAAGCGCCATTGGCGTGTCTCGGAGAAACTGGTTCCCGCTATAAAAAGGCGCTACCGAGTCAACCAAAAAGACACGTTGGCTGATTAGTTTCCGGTAACTTTCGATTCGGAGGAAAAGGCTTTGATCGAATACGGGGTTGAGGGTCTAAAGGAACCGAATTACGCGAAGCTTGACGCTGTATCCTGGCACCGGATTTAATCCGCTCAAGAGCCCCTCACGGCTACGTAAACTGATAGGATGGCTGCAGAAGTGGAGGTCCTTGATAGCCATATACTACACACAGTCTCTGTCGGCCAGGTGGGTCTCATAGTAGACACTACTGTGGGGTGAAGATGGCCTCAGAGAGGCTTGAAAATCCTCTCGTGCGTCGTTACTCTGACCATTGAGTAGTCAGGAAGGCGGCGAACGAAAGCAGGCGTGAAGGTGGAGATGATCGCCTTTCTTAATTTGACCAGCCCCTCTCCGTCCAACGAGCCATCTCATCATCCCGTTCCCAGTGGACTGCCGAATTCAGTAGTCTTGACCGCAGACCAACGGTGAAATTCTCCTAATGTGCCTAGCGGACTAAATAATCACGGCAGATGCGCGCCATTTCTTGACTGCGTGCCCGCTCACTAAAAGACGTTATGGATTAGGCCCCTCTGTCTCATTCTCGCCTCTCCCACCTCTCCGGTGCAAACCAATCGTTTCTCAGTGAAGTCTACATTCACGCTCGTTCATCATTCACCATCGCGCAGGTCGCGTTCTGTTATTGTTCCTCTCCCGTTACTACCGAACTCCATGAATCGGTGAGTTATTAAAATGAAAGGAATGACGTCCCGTACTCATGCATATCGTGTAGCTACCGCTCAGCTCCGGTGCTCTCGCCGTCCACGGCCAAAGCCCTCATCGAATCCTTCGCCAACGAGGGTTCTGGACTGTCGTCCTCGTCCGACTCCCCCGATTCACTGTACTCCAACGGCTCGCCTACCTTCCCGGACCAAGCTTTCGAGTTCGATGTCGAGAATCATACTGTGGAAAGCGTGGAGGAGGAAGAATACGATGAACAAGGGGCATCCTGGGCGAGTCCTGTCTGGGGGAGATGGCCAGAGACCTTGACGGCGGCTCCGGGATGGTCGCCTTCTCCGAAGAACAGCCCGCGAAAGGCTTCGATCATTTCTATTTCGCCCCGAGGTAGTGTGAGCGATCGACGAAGTTCAATGCCGTGGGCGCGGGTTTCCGAGGCTGGTCGTCGAGATAGCGACCCTACCTTGCTGGGATTCGATCTTGTCAACCAGCGCCGCCGATCCAGCGGCCGAAGTCTGACTTCCAGCCGAAGACGCTCGAGCGCATTTTCGAATGGTTCATCGATCGACCAGGTCGAAGATGCGCAACTGCGCCATATCGCTAGCATGGACGGTCTGGCAAGACGCTTCTCCGAGGTGGTCGAGGTGACTTGCGCTAGCGATAGCGAGGCCGAGGATACTGCCGTTGCCCGCGCGAGGTTTAGTCAGTGGTCCCCCGATTCGGACTCGGAGGACGACAGTGATATCTCTGAGGTGCACACGGCGCCTTCCTTCCCGACGCCGGTCTTGGCGCGAGCTCCGCCGGTGGTGCTGTCAAACTTTCCCCTGACGTCTGTCGCTATCGAAAATCCGCTCAATACCCCCTCCGAGAACTCCACTGCGCCTTCGCCTGTTACATACTCCTTTACCGATCCCACATCACGCCGATTCATTTCGACCCCGTCTCCCCCCATGGCGCCCTCAACCATGCTCCGGACTCGAGCCCGACCGTCCGTGGCAAGGACGTTGACCGATTTTCAGTTCCCCGCCCGGAGCGTGGGTGTACCTCTCGGAGCTGCACCACCTCGACCTACGCTCCATCGCGCAGTGTCTACGCCTTTCTTCTCGGTGACTGCCAGAGACCGTCAGGCCGCCGCCTTGCTGGAAGATCGCGCTATTGCCTTGTTTCCAGGACCCGGTGTCCCGGCTCCACTAGGCAGCTCTCCTCTCCGTGAGATGAATCGACGGGCGTCAGCGCTTTCCGAGGGGGACTCTCGAAGACCCTCGCTGGCAGCTTCGGTCAAGATGACCTCCTCGAGACGGTCATCAACCGACACGCGCCGTTCTTCTACGGACATCCGGCGAGCATCCTTGGTCACTCGGCGGAAAGAATCGACCACCAGTCGAAGGTCCTCCCTGGCGCCAGATTCTCGTCGCTCGTCCAAGGATACCAGGCGGTCTTCCAACGCTTCGCGCAAGAGCTCCTGGGTCGACTCGTCAGAGTTCGCCTATCTTGCTCCCCAGATCGTGATCGACGCCGCCCCCACCGTCGAAACGCCTCGGAAACTCCGCCCAAACGCTCCCACGGGCTTTGCTCTCCCTTCATTCACATTTCACCCATCCACGGCCCCCAGCACCCCTTACACGCCACGCTTTAACCCGATGGAATCGTTTTTGGGCACCGCGTCGCCGCCCTCATCAATGGCACCGCTCTCGCCTTCGACGGAATGGGACCATGCCACACCCACTCCACGCACTCCCACAGGTGGAGCAAAAGTCACCGGCGTGCTCAACCGTGGACGGCCGGTAACGTCACCTGAGTTTCAAGACTCCTTCCCAACGCGGCCTCGAGCGCCACCCAGCCCAAAGAGCAACCCTCAGTCGACTGAGACGCCTGGCAGCCGATCGATTCTGAGGAAACCAGTGCCGCATATGATCCTGGACGAGCCTGCAGTGCGGGCCGATCCAAGTTTTGCAAAAGACATGGAGATGGCTCGCACGTTCGAACGACGAGGCGCGACGCTATTCACCGACGACGAACAAATACTACTTCGACATTCGCATCGACGTACCACAAGCGGTGTCACTCCCAGCCCCAAACGACCGGCCAAGACGCGACAGACTACCCTGCCCGTGGAGCTGGACCAGGTTCGCCCGACCAGACCATCGCAGATCTCTCTCAATCCCCGGCGCCCAATCTCGGTCGAGCCGGAAACGTCGATGCGATCAAACAACTGTCACCCGTCGTCTGAGGAAACGGCGCCACCGAAAATGACCAAGCAGGTCTCGGTCACATTCAGTCCGCCGACTCGACCAGCAGTGAATCGAGCTTCTTCCAGCTCGTCCTTCAGTCGATTCTTTCCCGGCCGAAGCAGATCTAACGCCACTCCGTCAACCACCGAGAGGCTACCATCGGCCATGCGGCCCACATCGGTAGACTCTTCGACATCGGAAAAGACGATGGTGGATATGCGCGAGCTGTTAAAGAAGATTGGTTCGAGTCCGAAGAGGACGGACGCGGCCGAGGGACAAAGAAGTGTGGCACAGTAGTATAGCTTGTCGGGCAGCATTTGACATGTAAACAGGTTGACTAGTATAGCTTGTTGGGGTAGCATTTGATATGTGAACATGTTTTGTTCAAATGCTTTTATCTGCTGTTTTCGGCAATATGTCGAGAGCTGCACCTTCTCATACAGATTGAAATAAATGGCTAAGCGTCGTCGCGATACTACAGTTTGCAGTTTCGAGGTATCGGTACCAACGCATCGGCTGACCGACTTTCCCTTCCCCTGAACTGCTGCAACCCCGACAGCCATCCGAAGGATAGGCGTCAGCCGTGGCGCTCAGCATGCACTAGCTTTGGTCTCATCTGGTCCTGCTTCGAAGCTAACGGAAAGGAGCAGAAGCGCTTGCGGGAAGTCCGGATATTTCTTCGTGCATGCCCCAAGGTCTCACTGGTGTAGATCACTCGTGTCATCGAGTTGCCATTACCAGGCCAGAACTCAAGCCACTTTCTCTCCTCACATGTGCGCGTTCGCTATGTGAGATAGGTGCGTTAAGGAATTAGGAGATGAGGTCGAGCATGATGATCCCCCGATTCGACGATCGGCTGAGGACATCGTTTTGGAGTTACACTGTTCTGAAGGACTTTGGTCAGAGGAAGTCAAGCACGCCGTGTGCGAATCCGGACATGGGTTAGGTCGATGGGTACGGGAACCGCTGGGCATCGATGGCTTGGAAGGCTTTTCCATACATAAGCAGACGATGTGGCCCATTTGCCCATTTGAGATGTGCCACTCTTGATGAGACGCCGTCCGGATATGACGGACCGATTCGATTCCCGTGAACTCTGATCGGGGACCCAGACGTCATCGTGTCTCAAATTAGTTCGGCGTTGTTGTCTCTGGTCGCCGGTTCCCCTTTGGGATGCAGGTCGTCATCGCCATCGACTCGGTTGACAATATCACTTTTCTCGCAGCATGTGGAGGCAAAAGTCGATCGCTTATATACAAGCAAAGCACGCTTCCGGTTTCTTCCCGCCACCACAAATCGAAACAGGACTCTCAAAATGTTGTCTTCTTTGATTGCCCTCGTCGCGCTGCCCTTCGCACTCGCGCTTCCTGGTGCTCATCCGGTTCCCGCTGGAGGAGTCGATGTCTCTCCAAACTCGACAGCGCCGGCATATGCGCCTATGTCGGACTTCGACTTCCAGTCGTTGAATCTCGCTTTGAACCAGGAGTGGATTGAGCTGTTCGTGTCTCGTTTGTCTGATGAATGCAAGTTTATTTAACGCCATGGCCTACAGCGATCTCTTCAACTACGGTGTCGCCAAATTCTCTGCCGAAGAATTTGCCGCTGCGGGTCTGGGACCAGATGACGTTTCCCTGATCAACTTCATGGCCGACCAGGTAAGTCGTAGATCGACGCCTACGGAGCAGAACTGACTATCGCTGCAGGAAGTCGGCCACTCTACACTCTTGACCAACATTGTCGAGGGCTTCGGAATGGGCGCCGCTCAGCGATGTACCTACAAGTACGACTTTGAGACTGTTCGGGACTTTGTCAACTTCTGTCAGCGATTGACGAGGTGAGTTCAGATTCTTCCAGTACAAAGTCATCATGCTAAGGTAGAGCAGATGGGGAGAGTCCGGAGTCTACGGCTTCCTTCCGCATCTCGACTCCAGGGCGTCGGCTCAGCTGCTCTTGCAGAGTATCGCCACCGAGGCCAGACAGCAAATGGTTTTCCGACAGTTCTCGGGCGCTCATCCCATGCCCGTCTACTTCGAGACCGGAATCTCGCAGTCCATGTCCTGGTCGCTCTTGAACCGATACATCGTGGAATGTCCTGCTGGCAACCCTAACATCGTAAGTACCCCTACAGTGCTTACTTGCGCAGGTGCTCATAGCGTACAGACTTGGCAATCGTTCCCGTTCCTCTCCGTTACCAACGAGCCGGATCTTCTCCAAGCTGGTTACCTCGCCAACATCACCCACAACCGAACCTCGCTTTCTGACCCAGGAAGGGTCGTTAACCTGTCGTGGGAGCTGCCCAACATGACCGTCTCATACAACAACTCCTATGTTACCAGCTACGGAGATAACGTCACTGCCACTACACCATCGGTTCGTCTCCGCCTTCCTTTGCACGTTCGTTGTCTCGACACTGATACTCGCCTTAGTATGCGGCCTGGATTTCGCAGCTCAACACCACCTACACCGACATCACCCTGACGAGCAACACTACGGGTACAACCATCCAACCCGGAGGCTACGTTTACAACGGTACCACCGACGGCATTGTCAACGGAACGATGTTCATTGGTGAGTAGTGATTTGGTTTTCGAATCAAGTCGCTGACATCCACCAGCTCTCACGCAAACCAACCCCTACGTCACGCCTTACAACCTCAGCCTGCTCAACCCTGAGATTATGGCATTCGGTCTGTACCAGGCTGATTAGTCCATCGAATGGGGCCTGGCTTTCGCCACGGACTTGGTCTTTTTTTTAACTAGTATAATTGCTCCAGTATAATCACAATCATGCATATGTTATGGTGTCTACGCATCCCAGCATTTCCAAATAAAGGTTTTCGCCCTTCCCACGACTCGGTGCACGCATGTGGTGGCTGTCACTCGCCGAAAACCACCGAGTCGAAGTAGATAGACAGGAAAGGGAGGTTAAGGATAGATCAGCTCAACTCAATCTACGATCCGTCGGGCTTGAGGCGTATTAGGAATTATAGACACATAAAGTGCCTCCAATCTCATATCAGCATCTTCTCGCCTCTTACTCAGCGAGCGAGTGTACGCTAGGCAGTCCGGACGTCCTACCATTCAGTCCTTCACGGATAACCGTTTGCTTAAAGTATCGTTATCTTGAAGTCTCGCTCAATGCGATGTATGCTCATTCGTTTCGATCCAACATATAGCTTATTCTTTAGATCGAGTATCTCCGTTGGCACGATAGCGATATGTACTGTATACGGAGGCTGACTGAAGCAACGTGCCCATAACGCGAAATTGCTATGCCTACCGCTGTCACTGACATTGATGGTCATTGAAGATCGAAACACTAGGCCTCCAATTGTGCATGGAACCAAGAAATCTAGCCAAACGTTGTGACAGGGAAGCTGATTTTGTTCCCTGCTGGCGGTGTATATATGCATAGCGTCATTGGTCTTTCAGAACTGGAATGTCCCTCGGCATCGGATTTTCACCAAGTTCTTGTTGATAACCTAAACAACTCGCCATTCAATTTCCGTCATAGAGGAAAAAGATCTGCTGTGTATCCCCCGGCGTACAATCGTACGACTGAAGATTCTGCGCCGACGAGTAGGGGCTTTGATTCCCCGGCGAGGAGTTAAGCTGGACGTCCAAGCACTGATTGTTGGAGTCTAGGCTTCCCGTCAGCTTTGCAATCAGCTCGGGCATGCACTCACCGACAATCATGAGCTGACCCGATGACTCGAAGGTCCAATTGAGGAGAACATACGGAGTCCCGCAGGGATCGAGACTGATTGGGTCCCCGTCGGACGGATCGGTTCTGCCAATCAAACAATATTGACCGTTGGCGGTGGTGGCGGAGAGAGCGATCTCACCGGAAAACTCCGGTGTGAGATCCCATAGCTGGTACTGGACGTTGGGATCGTCGTTTGCAAAGCAGTATGTGCTGCGTGACTCGATAAGCGCAAGTAGTCCGTGCTGCAGGACACGACTCACATCTCGACGGATGAGGCCTGGACAATGGTGGCACCCATAACGGTGACGCAGAGATCCGCTCGATTGTATGGATGAATGCGTCGGCCTTGTCCAGCGACGTCCGGGTAGATTGCCCCAGCGGGAGGATCGTTGTTTCCAGACGGACCGCTGCCTCCTTTGCCACCACTGCCATTGTTGGTATCACCATCGTATACGTACCAGACTACCCAGGGACGAATCAGCTCTCCTCCATGATTTCAGATAGCACATACTCTGGTTTGTATTCCCCGTTGTGCACTGATACGTCTGTGGCCCGTCATCCCCTTCGTCGAGGCATTGGTTTCCACCAGTGATTGCGATCCGATTATCGGCGGTCAGGTACCAGGTCTGCTGGGTGAGGCCTGGGTAGGATGTCCACAGCTTCGAAAGGAAGTGACGGTCAGCGTTTGTTGCACACCCTCAGTCAAGAAAGAGTCACCTTTGCAGACACAAAGTCATGTGGGTCGACTCCTGCATCCAGCGCGAGGGATGTACCGGAGACGATGACCGAGCCTGAACCTGGTGAAATGTCCCAGAGGACAGCAGATCCGCAGTCAACTGTGGTCAAAACTGTTCCGTCGGCAGTCGCCGAGAGCCCGGATTTACCGCTTGCGGGCGAGAGACACCGGCCGGTCCGATAAGACTGGATGAGGTGACCAGACGCGCGCTTAGCGATGGGCGTAGCTGACGCGAAGGCTAGCACTGAGAGGACGACCAGGACAGGATTATGAGTGAGCATGATGACTATGCGAAGGGCGGACAGGTGGACACGGGGCTTGTTATTAAAATCGGCGTTGAGGCTGTGCGAAGCATTCCGTCAGGTGCTCAAAGTGACCCGCAGGCACGAGGTCTCTGTAGATTCTCGTTCCCGCCAAGAAGGAAGCAACGTTCCCGTCCAGGAAGGGCGAAGTACAAGCCGGATGGAGACCCCCCTACGTAACTGTCGCGACCATATCACTCGTGGCCCGGAGTTAATCGAAAAGTACTTTGAGAGCAAATATCTGTATCTCCTAGGTGTCTGCCACTCATTGTATGGAGTGCTTGGGACTTCGCGTAACTGGAAGTATGTAGGAGACTTCCATGGTCTATACGAGGCGTCGTACCGAAGACAGTGATCGACTTCTGCTTCACCTCTGGGCCGGGTCTCCCCCCCAAAACCGAATCTCGACGTGTGACGACGGCTCCCTCTCACATTGCCCATCATAAGCTCTACCATTTCGCCACGGCATCAGAACAGATTACTCGTCATTCCGCTCCGATACCCAACCGCTGACAATAATTCCCGTGCGCCCTTTCGGAACCCTCTCCCACAGCACGATGGATTCGGTAAGCGGGAGGCTGTCTTGTCAAAATCAATGTTGAGGAAAGGGTATGGAAGCGGAGGACGATAACCCATATCCTGCCAAATCATTTGAACCCAGAGCTACACGAGAACAGACCCATGACTTGCCTGGAGTCTGTCACAGGTACGCCAAGTTGCTCAATATCATGGTCCAGCCATGGATCCGCAAGGTCTGCTATTGAAAAAGATGGATGGAGGTCGCCGATAGATGATTAGAGCAAAGTGCGGCTCTCAGTGAAACGATGCTTGCTGGGGTGATTACCTGCCTCTCACCGGGCGGTAGAGGGGTGTGGCTCGACATGACATGAGATTTGTGTCAACCGCTCAAGGTCGTCGGACGAGTCCGAGCTGTTGTCATGATCCCCTCGTTTGGCGGCACAAGGAGAGTCAGGCTGACGGGCTACCCCTGGTGTTGCAGTCCCATCATCTTTGCATGCGTTCACAACGATGACACCCAACGTCCGCTCCATTAATCGTCATTCATGCCTCCGCCATCATCTATTGCCATCAGCAGCGTTCTCACATCACGGTGCAAAAAGCTCAACCCACCTCCGCCATCGTCTCCACCCGAATCGTCGTCTTCTTCTCCGTTGTCAAAGTAGTTGTGGTCGTAATCCTGGTCTGAATCGTCCTCGTCGAAATCGAAATCCTCGTCGGAGGACTTGTCCGCGTCAGACTTCTCCTGTGATCGAGCTCCCAGTCAGTTTATTGCTTTTCAGCGACACTGTCACCAATATACCACTTCTTCCTCGTCCTTCTCATCGTCCCTTTCCTCTCCCTCCACATATTTACGCTTCTTCGTCCCTTTGGACTATATCAGCTTCATTCTGGCCTAAGAGCACTGCTCACCCTTTTCTTTCTTTATCGTCGGTCCCTCAAAGTACTCCTTCCACAGCGAAGGCGGGAACAGTGATTCTTGCATACGCAGGAGTTTTGGATCAAGTTTAGTTGACAGCGTTCCGGTCGCGGTAATGCTCGAGTGCGTCGCTTTGCGGAATTGGTCCGAGTACGACTCGATCTCTAGGTAGCAGAGGTATCAGTCGTCAGTCTATGCCATCGACAAACGGGAACCACTCACCTATACCCACGACCTTGCGTTCGCCTGCTATCCTCCACGGCGCTGTAGTCTCCCCGTTGACCGGTATCCCGTTCTCAAAAATCTTGTTCAGGCCGATGGTAAAGTCGACGATGGCGTCTTCGAATTGGGACGGCTCGGGGAGATAGGACAGGTCTTTATCCTCCAACGGCTGCCAGCGGACATCAGCTCTTGTCTCGCGAGGGGTAACACAACCGAGCTCACCGGAAATAGCATCCCACTGTGTTTATTTCGGTTCGCCAGAGACTCCGCGATTTCGTTCTGCGACATGGTCCCGAACGACCCCGCGAATGGATTACGGGGCCCATCCCCTCCACGACCGCGACCTCTACCTCGGAAGCCACCTCTCGACATTGTGCGTTTGATCTACTGAACGAGTAGGCGATAGGGATGGACGAAGAAGGGCAAAAATCAGGACAGAATGAAGCGAAGGACTTGGGGGTATCCAAGATGGGTTCGCTATACGGTTTGTGGAGGTGATTGGTGGTCTCATAGAGAGACGATAGATCCAGCTCGAGGCAGGAACAGCAGCTCAACTTGCGCGCTGCTGAAAACATACCTCCACCTTCACAATGCCACACTTTGTATCACCGATAGACCGAAGGGCACTGCCAGCTCACGGTGTCTATAGGCAGAGGCAGGTCTATACCGCTCCTTTCCTCTCGCCATACACACACAGCAGACCATCAGCATGGCATCCACCAAGTCAGTCGGCAAACAGGTGGACATCCCTACGGACGACGACGTCTGTAAGTTGGTTTCACGTTGATTGGTTGGTGAGGGGGGGTGGTGCTGTTGTCATCCGGGGAGTGTTGCAATTTGGGGGAGATAAGCGCGCAGAGGGCGCGATGGCCCATCTCGTGTCCCATATATGGATCTGGGCGATCTGTATGACGTGAGAAGGAGGTCAGCCTTCCAAAGGCAGGGCTGCGAGGTGCTAGCCGAGCCGGAGGTCTTGTCCCCGGCTCGTGGACGGCCGTGTTGTTGACGAGATGTTCCTTTCATCTCGGCAAGTATGGTATGATGCACGGTGTTGTGTGCTGCTTGGGAGAGCTGTTCCATGGCGATACCCCTACGACGTGTCGTTGGATCCAGCTAACCAAGTCTGCCATCCATCTTTCACCATCCAAACCCGCTCATCAATACCACCCAAACGTTTCCGCCTATCGCTCATCCCCCTCGTTTTGCCATCTCGCTTCTCCACTCGCTGTGTTCCCCCCATTCTACCTCTGCTACCTCGCCGCTCCCGCCTGGATCACGACAAATCCGACTCTGTCATCGCTCGATTGTTTCAACCACGTTCACCAACCTCCATCGCACGTTCTTGATGCATCTTTCTTGCCGTCGCGGCCGGTCATCCTCTCTCCCTCCCCCGCCGTCACCCACATCGGACGGTACACTGGATTCCTCGGAGTCAGCCCTCCAGCCGTTCACTGATGCCGATGGTGCCCCTGCAACATTGCCCGAGGTTGGAGGAGGAGGAGAGGAGGGGAAAATGAAGATTCTGCTGGGACTGATGAAGAAGTGAGTCTTGATTCAGTCGGACGGATTATGATGTATCCAAATCTACTCGTGGAGAAATCTGCACGATTTGGCGTTGCCCAGAACTGACTGCTTCCTTAGACTAATTGGTGTCAAGGATGTCGCAAACTTGTGGGTCGCTTATCTCTCGAGTGGAATAGGCATCTGAGGAGTCCTCGACAGACGTCTATCCCTTCCTGCATCCCTCCTCGAGCCCATCCCAAATCTCGAATACTGGCAGTACGCGGATCGTGCTGATGTTTTCGCTGCGTGAGTACAGGTTGGTCTCTGCTTGAACCTGACTGAGGCTAACTCAATTCTACAGTATTGGAGACTCCAGTGATGAGCTAGAAAGGATGCTCGCCGTGTTGAGATTCAGTTTCAGCAAGGAGCTCAAATTTGTGAGAGCTCGATTGGGCAAACCATACAACTCCGCACTGGGTAAGTCGAACGCGCCCTTCTTGGTGGTCTAAGGCTGACCCCAGTCGGTCATAGGCGAACATTTCAGGTGTTCTTGGCGCCTTCCTCCCATAAAGATCGACAAGGAATCGGGCAAACCCATCATCCGAACTCACATCCACGTTCCAGTACCAGGAGAACCAGCGTATGGTGGAGCGGGCGGTAGTGGATTCAGTACGCCTGTTTTGCGCCCGGAGGATGGAGGGAAGATGACCGACTCAAGGTGAGGGTGACGAAATGGACGGGGAGTGAACTGACAGGCGACGATAGCTCCATCAAATCCACCTCCTCCAAAACTTCCAGGAAACCATCCGTCACATCGCTCAAACTCCCTCCGGCATCGCCAGGTATGCCGGGACCGGCAGATTCGGGAGGGGAAGAGTCAGACGCCGGTGTGGTAGACAGTGAAAAGGTTACCGTGGTCTTCTTGGTATGTCTAGTTGTCGTCAACGTTGTGGTCGCTGACAATTTTTGAGTGCGAGCAAGTCTCGCACCATCCTCCCATCTCTGCTGCATACTACACTTGTCCAGAAAAGGGAATCGAGGCTGCTGGATTCGATCAAATCGCGGCGAAAGTCTCGGGGATGTGTAGGTCACCTCATCCTTGACTCCGCTGATCCGCTAACGCACCCACTGCAGCTATGAAAGTTGGTCCTGGTCCGAAAAACAAGGGCATCTTTGTAAGAATAACACGGGATGGCCCGGGAAAAGGAGAGGTGGGTCTTGCGTTATCTTGTTGTAATCCTAGATCTATCGTTGATGATCGTATTCCCACTCAGGAGTACCAAATCACTCATCCTCAAGCGGCGGTAAACGGTATCTTGAAAGGACAATACTACGGAACTATCTCGGATCAGATCAGTGTGACATGCAGGGGAGGAGAAGGAAAAGGGAAGATACGGTACAGGGCTTTGTTAGATTACAAGGATGAGGTGGGTTTTCCTTTGCTGTACGCTCCTTGCTGTCGGCTCCTCGCCCTGCTCCTCATCCCTCTTCTACATCCCCTGTCTCCTGCCTTCAGCTACCCATCCGCGTCAACTGACAATCTACCAGTCGTGGATCGGTCGACCTAGATTCCTGATAGACGGAGTGATCTACAAGTACGATGAGGGGAAGGAGGATCAACTAGCTTGGACGAAGGCAAAGCAAGTCCCGGTGGACAAGGTGGTCGCGTATCTCGAAGGGAACTGGATGAAGGAGATTCGCTACAAGATGAAGGGCGAGAAGGTGAGTGGTCGACGTGGAACCGATCAGACATTGCTGACGATTCGCTAGGAGTGGAAAACACTGCTCGATCTCGACCAACTCGCCCTCATTCCCAAATCGGTGCGGCCCTTAGAGGAGCAGGATCCGCATGAATCGCGGAAGCTTTGGGACCCCGTAACTCAACATCTGTTGTCGAAGAACTGGGGTGAAGCGACAAGGGAGAAGCAACGGATCGAGCAGAGGCAACGAGACATCGCTTCCGAAAAGAAGAGGGACGATATAGAGTACGTCTTCGCAAGGTCATCCCATTGGCCGCTAACGAGCTGTCAACAGGCACGAGTCGCAGTTTTTTGCATCAGAAGACGACGATGGTAAACCCCGGCTGTCGGAGAAGGGCAGACTGGCCATCGAGGAGGAGGTCAAGAGGGTAAAGGGTCTGTAGTTCGCGCAATGGTCAACAGGTGGCCTCGCGTGCCCTAGTATTTTGTATTCTTTTGTATTCGTAGATCACGCATAGAACATACCGATACCGGACGGATGCACGAGACCCTCTGATACTGTACTCAGATTACCGACGAAGACCAACCAATAGCGTGATAGGGACGCAGGGAGCGTTTGTCGTGGCGCTCAATGTGAACTACAGTCTTGACTCATTTGGAGTCAACAGCAGGTGCAGAGTGCTGTTCCAAATGATGTGGGAGAGCAGTGCATAACAGATGACTATAAACACGGCTGGACTATCCATACCAAGGAACCTCGACTCCGGCTGCGAAACGGTCGTCAACACAGCTCGCCAGCGTGGGGGGAAGACCTACCGATCATTTCGACCACCACCTCACCATCACCCCACGTCTTCTTGTACAGCTCCGACTTGCCGACCTTGGAGATTCGAGCTTGTGAGTAGACTTTACTGGTCAAGCTCTTTTCGTAACTCTCGAATATCGGCTGTACGCCAGCCTCCCTGAGAACGGGCGATTCCATAAGCGTGTTTGGCTGGATGTGGTGGTCAGCGCCAGTCGCCAGTCTCGCGTAGACAGCGTACCCTTTCCTCGTCGTTCGGAACGACAAAGTAGAAGACACCGAGTCGGATGTGATTCCGTTGGTCCTTTGGGGGGGCAGACACTCGGTGGTTGGCAGCCTTGAAGTAACCTCCAGTGTACCACTCCATGAAGACTCCGCAGTTGATCTGGCAGATCCGTCAGCGCACGATGTGGATCGAAAAGGTCGAGAAAACGTACAATGATGGCTCCCGGAACATGCTTCACGAATCGCCAAGCACCTTCTTGGTCACGGACCTGAAGCGACGCCATAGGTTGAGAGCTGGAGATAAGGTCAGCGAGCTGTCCTCCCGAGGTCCTGGATGATCTCACAATAGGATCGTCAAAGCTGAGATGCGAGTTCAGCCGATTATCGATTACCGAATTGACAAGAAACTTACATCCAAAGTCTTGGTGGCCCTTGAGCCACACACCTTTGACCTTTTCCTCGTCCTCAGGGGTGTACTCGTCGTAGAAAGCCATGTCTGAACGATATCAGTATTCAGTTTCGTAAGAAGGGATATGCGTACATCTCATCCACGACTCGTCGTGAACATCAAACTTGTGCGTGTTGACAAAGGTGTCAATGGGAAGTTTGAGCGCGAGAGCGAATACTGGTAGCATCTTCAGCGAAGGTTCGTCGTCATCATGCGGCCCCATTCCCACTCACACCTCAGAACGTTGAAGAGCACGACGTTGTGAACCTTCTCGGTGAACGCCTTGACTTCTTCAAAGAAGGGAAGGATGCTCTTGGGGAACTCTTGCGATTTCATGTCTCGGTACCAGTTGAACTGCTCAATACGGTCGGTGACACCGTTCTCCATCCTACAGATAATCAGTGCCGCCCACGCCTCGTCCATTATCGCTCACTCGTAGTACTGTCTCAACTTGAAGCCCTTGTAGCATCCCTCCTCCTGCATGAGTGCGCGCAGCTTCTGCTTTTCTTCCACTGGGGTGTTGGTGAAAATAGTCTGCTCGTCAGCCCAATCCAAGGACCGCTTACTCACGTAACCAATGTCCACCTGACGTTGTATCTCCTCCTCGGTGATACCATAGTTGATAAGCGTGAAGAACCCCTGGTTGTGCATGGCGCTCCGCAAGGTCTCGGCGAGTGCCAGCTGAGCTTCGGGTCCATCATTGAAAGTCGCCATGTCAACAGTGCTGAGGTCCGCATATTGCTAGGGGAACGGATGAGAAAGAGTTCGGTCGTCATCTCTGCCACTCACGAGAGGTTCCTTGGAAGCTGCCACCGGGGTGAAGTGGAGCAATTCAGAGCTGGACGTCGTAGTAGCAACGGGCATTTTGGATAGGGTGTCAACGGTTCCGAGAGTCACGACGATATGATAGATGGAATTGAATGTAGACTTGGCTCCGCACTTCTTTATGGAGCAGCTGTTGCCCGCTCGCCCGCTTCTATGCCGCTTACCGACTTGCGCGCTACGGCTTTCGATTACGCCTGGCCGCGGGTCAATAGTCTGCCTTATCGACATTCAGGGGTCAGGCGTTCACGTAATTCAGGTTCACGCCGCTCCGGTGGTTCTTCGGACTTTAATTGTTGGAAGATGGTTTGGCCGCGGCACTTGCACAGCTGGGTATTAAATCGCCCGGAAAACATGAGAGCTCGAGTTCTTCCCATCCACTCGGAAAGCGTCAATAACAAACCGACATGTCGATCATGAAATCGGAAGCCGGCACAAACGTTGTGGAATCGAAAGTGGACTTTCAGAATGATGCGCTAACCATTGACCCGACGTCGGCGTCCGACCCCAACTTGGACGTGGCGGGCAAATTCCTCGCCGAGGTAGCCCTCTCAGAAGATGCCGCCGAGCTGCTCGCGCCTTACACTCAGGCGGAGGAGCGTGCCGTCGCGCGGAAGGCCGACATGATCATCGTTCCATTGCTTCTGGTCGCTCTCATGTAAGACCTTTCCTCCCTCGTCAGGGTCATTTTAACGACCTATCAGGATGGGCGCCGTGGACAAGAACGCTTTGGGCACTGCTGCGGTACTCGGACTTCGAAAAGATTTGCACCTTGTTGGTCAGCAGTATTCGTGTGGGTAGCTTCATGCGACTCGTCGGCAGTTGACTTACGAGTGGCAATCTAGGGACTGGATCTATCATCTTCTTTGGCAGTCTGTGCTCCGTCTTCCCCGCCCTCTTCATCATGCAGCGATTTCCCACCGGGAAGATCATCGCTGCGAACGTTTTCATCTGGGGTGAGGGATACATACGCCTCAGCAAGTCTATCGCTGACGGCCATTTGCTCCAGGCATCATTGCCATGTGCATCGCAGCTTGCAAAAATTTTGCTGGAATTGCGGTTTGTCGGTTCATTTTGGGCCTCTTCGAAGCTTTGACTTTCCCTGTCAGTGATACCGTTGGGTTTGATCTCGACTGACATCCGTCTAGGGATTCTCCTTGGTCATTTCCTCGTGGTATACCAGACGTGAACAGGTAGGAAGTGCTTTTTCGACCGATGTGTAGCTTGCTGACACCGACCACCAATCCTTAGGTTGTCCGAACGGCTATCATCTATAGTACCCTCTCTTCGTTGACGAATGGTTTACTGTCATGTATGTGGGATTATCTCTTGAATACCTTGCCATCCCTAACACAAAGTCCAGTTGCATGTTCTTTCATCAAGAACCAGTTAGCAGTTTCTGGATGGCAGCTGCTGTTTCTGCTCGTCGGAGCAATCACCTTGTCCTGGGGCGTACTGCTGGGTTTCTTCCTGCCCGACTCCCCGACCAATGCTCGATGGTTGACCAAGCGGCAACGAGTCATCGCGTGTTTGCGATTGCAGGAGAACCAGACTGGAGTTCAAGCGAGTCGGCCTACAAACATATATGATGGGCCTAACTGACGGAATTGCATTGTAGAACAAGGTGTTGAAGTGGGAACAAGTAGTCGAAGCTATTGTGGACCCGAAAACTTGGCTGGTCTTTTTCATCAACATATGCTTGAACGTACCCAGTAGGTCTATTATATTACAAGTTGAATTCACGATACTAACGGTCTTAAGATGGAGGAGTTTCTAGTCAGTAGCTTCAGCCAGCCTGGGCGACAGAATTTCTGATTCCGTGCAATAGCTTTCAATTCCATCATTGTTACATCTCTTGGTTATACCAGTCGACAAACGACTCTGTTGCAGATCCCAACGGGTCTCATCAGCTGGGTGGCGTCGTTGGTCTTCTCATTCATTGCGGTCAAATGTAGGTCGCCGTGGTCTCATCGCTCGAAATTGGCTTATGCGAAGTATAGCTGGTCAGAGAGTCTTGACTGCGCTTTTCTCATGTTTCATTCCCCTCTTGTCGACAATCCTCTTGCACGTGATTCCTAGATCCAATGGTAGATTCCCTTGGTGAACTGCGTTAAATCTGGTCGACTGATCTCGCCAAATGCAGTTGGGGGAAGTCTTGGCTCCCTGTTCATCATCTACTTCTATTGGGCTCCTTACGTTGTCATAACCTCGGTGGTCATCGCCAACACGGGTGGATACACCAAGAAAACCGTCGTTTACGGGGTTGCTTACTGTGGTTATCTGGTCGGAAATATCGTGTATGTCAAACCCGCTTTCATTCTGACGAAGCGGTGGAGTTGACCTCATGCATACAGAGGCCCGCAAACCTTCCGAGCCGCACAGGTGAGGCGATTTCTAGACCTCGTGGTGGGACGGCCCGCTGACAGGTATACAGGCCCCAACCTACACCGGAGGCATCGTTGCAATGCTGGTCTGCTACTGCATCGCCATCCTGGTGAGCTTGCAGGAGATTGATATCAGATCCAAAGCTGACAAATGTCCAGCTTATCTTTGTCTACTACCTGAACATCCTGCGACTGAACAAGAAGAAGGAGCGATACCTCACCGACCACCCCGAGAAAGCAGCGACCCATGGTCTGCTTGGGGAATGGTCTGATGAGACCGACTTCCAAAGTGCACATTTCCGATATGTCATCTAAGTGTGGCCGGCTCCGGCAAGGTGATCAGATGAATCTTTTGTAGTTTCGGAATGATGGGTGGATCAGAATCTACAATATAGGGTTTGTATTCTGGCGAATGAAAGGGGTTTCAAGATCGATTGCGTACGTCTTTTGCAGCCTGTGCATGGAGTTGGCACCACCTCTTGCCAGCATAAGGCGCCGAATAACGGACGCTTAAAATTAGCCGCCGGCCAAAATGCGGAGACTCGCGTCGGATGTGTTATCTCAACTGTCCCTCCTACACGCATTGTCCACGGCTGAAACAAACCCTCAACAGTTATGACCGCTACCGCCCAAGATGCGATCACATCGCGCCGCTCGCATTATCAGATAGGGCCCGGGTGCGCCCTCCCTCATGAAACGCTCAATTCTCTCATCTCGATGGCAGTCAAGCACACCCCGTCCATGTTTAATATGCAGGCGACGCGGGTCATTATCTTGTATGGCGAGCATCACCGATATCTTTGGGAGTTGTGTGAGGAGAGCCTTCCCTCGTCGACATTGACGATGAGACCGAACGTTGCTTTCCAGCACTTCCCGTCAGTTTCATTCCTGAAGCAATGGCCATTCCGCTGAGACATTCACACAGCAAAGTGCAAGACAAGCTGGAAATTCTGAAGAACGGACACGGAACGATCCTGTTCTTTGAGGATCAGGACGGTAGGTTGAGTGCGAGACGCTGGCCTGCGCTGATACCAGAGGAGCGCAGTCGTCCAATCATACCAGGATCGGTATCCCGCTTACACCAAGTCCTTCTCTACTTGGTCATTACAATCCGCGGCGATAGCTCAGTATGCAGGTGAGTCACAATCGACTTGCACTCGCAGGACTCTAACGGGTTTCAGTATGGGTCCTTCTTGCGGAATCTGCACCCACGCTTGGTATCACCCTCCAGCATTACGCCCCCGATGCCGACAAAGTGCATGCTAAATGGGAGATACCCCTCAACTGGTCTATGACCGGTCAGATGCCGTTCGGGGAGATCACGGGTCCCCCGATAGAGAAAACGTTTGTAGCGGAGGAGAAGCTGGTCAAGGTGTTTGAATGAAAGGAGACAATCAACCCTGCCGGCGGAAATCTGCAGGAAGAACGCTCAGAGCATGCCCCAGCAATACCGCAAGCGTAAAGTTCTTCATCATGCCCGCTCTGAATTTATCTGCACTGCCCCTGAAACTATCCTCACGAGTTCACACCGCGTTCCTCATCGAGCCACCTCAGCATCGCAATCCGAGCTAATGACACCAACCCTTGAGCCTGTGAGATTGTCTCGTCCGTGTATACACCCTCGGCTCCACTCAGATTGATGGCTCCTAATACCGCACCGTTCGTATCGAGGATGGGTAACGAGAGCTGACTGTGACATCCGATGTCGAAGGAGGACTGGTAATCGCTAAAGGTGGCTTGGTAGGAGGGCCGATCAGGACAGAAATGGGGGACCTTTCGGACGATTACATGTTGTGGCCACGGCGCATCAGTCAGCATCTTCTTTGAGCCCGCGACCGGCCAGCCGTCCTGTGACGAGGTGTAAGTGATGGCTTTCACTCACGAAGACGACTCACCGAGTGCGTTGAGTAGATCCGCCGCAGTAACTTGGATTCCTGGTCCCAGTACAGGACAGTGAAAAGCACGTAGGACAGTGTCTTGCACTCTGTCAGAGTGGTGTCAAGGGACTCTGAGGTAAACCCACCTGCTGTGCAAGGTCGGCGATTACGTCGAAGCTTGCTGCATTCTTGCCGGGCTTGCTCGGTTTCGTGACCAAGGTCGGAGGTGCGGTCATGGACACCATTGCCAAACAATGTAGGCGACGAAGTTTGTTATGATTAACAGTCGACGACGTGCGGAAGCCGACATGTCATGCAGTTCCCGGTTTGGCCCGCCGAAAAGGGCGAGCGGCCAATCCACTTAATCGACTTTTCCGTGGCAGCGGGGTCTCACCGCCCGGAGTACACTGTACAAGATAACGAACGATTCTTGCCCCGAAAGTCGATCGAGGAAGCGGCACAACCATGGGAAGACAGATATGCATCGTTTGTCTTGGCCCCCACAGCTTGGCTAGCAACCTTAGTAGCGTGAACAGCTCGCCGCACCAATCTGGCCAGACCCGAGCATCTCCCACCTGTGCGCTTTGATAGCGGAGTTAAGCGACGCGTAGATTGGAAATACTGCAATAATCGCTGGCCGCGGCCGTTGCTGGCCGAAATGCACTCCGAAACCTGTATTAGCGTAATGATGGGAAAGATAGTCTCTCTGTCTTGTTAACAAAGTCAGCAGAATCACAAGCACAAAAATGGCAGTCAAACAAGTCAAGTGAGACTCTCGCACATATGGTCTCTCGGCGCTTACATGCTCTGCAGACCCGGGGTCTACGCTCCTGTTCTTACCTTTTTCAAGCCAGGCAGCCAGGATCTCGACATAGAAACGTTCAAGAATCATGTCATATACATGGGAGAAGCTGGAGTTGGACCTGTGGTTTGCGGATCCATGGGTGAAGCTCCCATGCTGAGTGAGGACGAAAGGATGGTGTTGATCAAAGCGTCGGTCTCACCCTTTCGGACAGGTTGCTCGTGCTTACAGACTTCACAGTGCTCGAGAGGCACTCGACTCTTCCGGTTTGGATCTTCCCTTGATTGTTGGGACCGGCCTCTCATCCACTCGCGGCACGATCGACCTTTGCATCAAGTCCGCCAATGCGGGTGCCGATTGTGTGATCGTCATTCCGTCGGGCTACTATGCTTCCCTCATGGACCCAAAGGCGCTGAAAAGATTCTTCCTCGACGTCGGAGAAGGAAGCCCTGTTCCTGTCCTAGCATACAACTTCCCGATAGCGTCAGGTGGACTTGATATGGATAGTGAATTGTTGGAGGGCATTGCTCGGGAAGGGAACAACTTTTGTGGGGCGAAGCTCACGTAAGTCGCCATACGCCTGAAACTGCTAATTCAAAAGGTGCTCCGGCATCGGCAAAATCACCCGTCTCGTCGGGACTACTGGCACGTCCTCTTTCCAGTCTAAGTTCCCCCGTCGGTGGCAGCAAGGTTCCGCTGTTAGCCCATTTGTAGTCTTCGGAGGGTAGATTGATACCAAGCCCTATGCGTCAAGATCCTGACGGAAGTGTAGCTTTGCCGACTTTTTGGTGCCATCCATGTATGCGAAGGCCCATGGGGCGATCGCAGGTATCGGGAACATCTTCCCTGTCAGTAATTTCGTTGTGGGCGGAGCCTGTGTTGACATCCTATCAGCGATCGTTCCGCAAGCTATATGATCTTACCCAAGAGGCCATCACAACAAGCGACGCCAGTATCCTAGCCGAAGCTCAGAAACTGCAAGCTCTCGTTGCACAGGCGGACTTCTACGTGAGTAAGCATTCCAAGGTCTTAGCATCAGCTTACACCGGGAGTCAGACCTCCAAGGGACACATTCCAGGTGCCAAGCGATTCCTTCGGGACATCAAAGGGTACGGAGGCGAAGCTCGAGAACCCATCCAACCGATCTCAGAAACCGCATACTCAGCCATGATGAGCAATCCTTCGGTCATCGAACTGCTTGCTTACGAACGTGAGCTGGAGAAGATTGCCTCCCCCTCCCAAACTGTACCCAACGGTTCGGTGGAGGCAGGATCGAAGCAATCCACCATCAGGTAAGATACCGCCTGACACATATCAGTTGACACTTTGGCAGCCCCACCGATGGTTCCGTCGTCGTATCGCGAGACATCCCCTCGGCTTCCGACCTCGAGGACGTCCTGCAGCGATCAACGAAAGCTTTCGCCAAGCACAGGCTGGACGACCTCTCCGACCGTATCGCCGTTGCAGAACGATTCCTCGAACTCTTCGGCCAACAGAAAGACCGCCTTTCGCGGGATCTAGCTCTTCAAATCGGTCGACCTGTTGCCCACTGCGCCATCGAAGTGGACGGTACCATTACACGAGGTCGTCACATGATCTCGCTCGCTCGAACGAGTCTGGCAGACAGTCTAAATCTGGTGAGTTGACCTGCCGCTCCTGGGCCAGAGTGACCAATCGACGCAGGACACGGACACTGCCAATCACCGACGCTACATCAAGCATGTTCCTCTTGGCCCGGTCCTCATTGTATCCCCCTGGAACTACCCCTGGTTCTGTCAGATCAATGCCGTCCTCCCGGCGCTTCTCGCCGGGAACTCGATCCTCCTCAAACCATCACCCCAGACACCACTCTGCGGAGAACACTTTGCAGAAATTTACAGCGCGGCTGGTCTTCCAGCAGACCTGCTGCAAGTTCTACATGCGACGCCTCAGCAAGTAGAACAGATCATCAAAGACGATCGGGTTCACTTTGTTATGTTCACTGGATCGGTGGCGAACGGACATGCGGTGATCAAGGCCGCCTCGGACTCATTCAAAGGAGTCGGAGTGGAGCTTGGAGGTAAAGATCCGGCGTATGTAAGGGCGGACGCCAATTTGGACTCGGCAATCCCCGCCTTGGCGGACGCCGTATTTTTCAATGCCGGCCAGAGTTGTTGCAGCGTCGAGGTATGTTTTCTCGATTCATCCTAGGCGCCGCTCACTGGTGTTTCTAGCGAATATACGTTCACTCCGAGGTGTACGACGCGTTCGTCGAGAAGGTAGGTTGGAGCTAGATGCTTCATTTGCTCATCTCAAACCGCTTTAGTTTGTCGAGAAAGTCACAAAGTACAAGTTGGGACCTCCCTCGGACCCTGCATCCACAATGGGACCCGTCGTATCATCACGATCTGCAGCAACGATTCGAAAGCAGATTGCCGATGCAGGTACGTTACCCAGCCGATTGCGTTACTGATGGGACAGTCGCTGCTGGGGCCAAGGCTTTGATCACCAAATCGAATTTTGACTACGAAGAGGACGAAAGCACAAACTTTGTCATCCCTCAAGGTGAGCGTGGACGCATCTCTGCACGGAACCAAACTAAAACCTCTCAGTCCTGGTGGATGTCGACCACTCCATGGACGTCATGTCGAAAGAGACTTTCGGACCCGTCGTTGGAATCATGAAGGTGAGTTATGCAGATCTCTTTGGAGATATTCTAACGTGGCTATCAAGGTATCCTCTGACGAGGAGGCCATACGACTCATGAATGACTCGCCGTACGGACTAACTGCGTCGGTCTGGACGGATGCTCTTAAGTCCGCGGCGATCTTCGAAGAGCTGGTCGAGCAGCTCGAGACTGGAACCTGTTACCTAAACAACGCCGACAACTTGGATCCAGCTTTGGCGTGGTCTGGAGTAAAAGACAGTGGTAGAGGTGTCAGTCTCTCCAAGTTCGGATTCGACGCCTTCACCCAGACCAAATCAGTCAATATCAAAACTTTGTAAAGTACAAGATATCATACCCGAATCGAATGCATTTGTTTCCAGTTTCAAACTGTACATGTAGCAAGGTGAAACCGTTGCTGTAAGCTCTGCCGTTGAAGATTGCGGACTGGTTTTCAATCTGAATGGCGATCATCTCTGAGAATCAATGAACCACACCTCATGAAACCGAGCCTTTGTCCCCTAGTCCTCGGAGGTATCCTGATGATATAGCAGATGCCGCTAGCAGTAGTGAAGAGCCCGCGTCGCCGATAAAAAGTGGCCAGCTCCGAAACGTAATTAGCCACGAGTGCGGCCACTTCGTTGCGCGCGGGCCAAGCATCGATAACCGCAGGGAGATGTTTCAGATAAATCAGCAAAAGTAACCGTCTCCGCAAAACTTTCCAACCAAAATGTCTCTTCAAATCAGTGGACGCAAACTGTTGCTTCTCAGCGCTACGGTACTGGTGACTGTTCTCTACTATTTGCCTGGATCCCGATTTCACGGGTTGGAATCGAGACAGTCGACGGACTCCATATCCCATTCTCGAATAGAACATGCTGCAAAGCGAAACTCGCCAGTGACCTGTCCTACGCAGCCAGAAGCCTTGGACATCGGTGCGGACTGGGTGAGTCGGGCCGCCAAGAGCAAAGCCTCGAATTGATGTCTTCAAGCTCACCGCTACGGATACCGGCTATCATCCATTGGCGTACGAAAGATTGGCCGGTGCAATCAAGATCGTGGGTGCAGTCTCTCTTTCGCAGTCGCTCGGCTGACGACGTCACCCAAGCGAACCGAAACATTCGATGACATGCCGTTGAACGCATCCGACCCTCGGTTCGACGTTTTCTATGACCTCGAGGCGTATCTGCGGTCTTCTTTCCCGTTATTGTGGGTGCGAGATACCGTCTACATCTCAGCTGACTTTGGTGTAGCCACAATGCCTTGAAATTTGAGCGTGTCAATGTTCACGGTCTGCTGTTCACCTGGGACGGCGTCAACCCCAGCTTGAAACCTATGGTGAGGGGGAACTGTGAAGGAATACGGCCCAAACTGACACCACTCAGCTGCTGATGGCACATCAAGACGGTAAGCTTATAGATACACCTCAGCCTTAGATCTCGGCCGGAAACTCACGTTCACAGTTGTCCCCGTCAACCCTTCGACATGGAAGCTGTGGACTCACCCCCCCTTCGACGCTTACAAGGATGAGGACAACTGGATCTGGGGCCGAGGCACGACAGACATGAAGTCAACGGTAAGTCTCGCTAGGCCGCAGCATGCTAGAGGTGCTTATAGTGTTTTCCAGCTGATCTCGCTACTCTCTGCTACGGAACGACTCTTGGAGGAGGGGTTCCAGCCTGAAAGGTAAAAAGGTTATTTCCTGCTGGTTATACAGCTTACGCTTCCCTTTAGGACCGTCCTCTTCAGTTTCGTAAGTCCGTCGTCCCATTCTTGGTCCCGTGTTGACTGTATTATAAGGGGTTTGATGAAGAGATCGGTGGAGAACGAGGAGCCATGGAACTTTCCGCCGTCTTGCGACAGCGATATGGCCATCACGGCATCTCGCTGATCGTTGATGAAGGCTTCACTGGAGTTGATACCGAGTACGACCAGTCCTTTGCCCGGATCGGAATGGCAGAGAAAGGTTGTTTCTCCGTCAAGATTTCCGTAGCCACCCCCGGTGGTCACAGTTCGGTTCCACCTCACCACACTGGGATCGGAATCATGAGTAGATTGATCGTGGAAATGGAAAACAACCCTTCGAAGCTCTCGCTCAACGCCGGCAACCCCCTACTGGGGTATCTGGAGTGTGTTGCTGAACATGGTCACATGGAAGAATCGTTCAAGGACAAGGTCCGAGAAACAGAGAGCTGGCCGGATCTTGTGGACCAGATGAGCACCGACAGAACCATGGCCGCTTTCATGGGAACGACGCAAGTAAGTAACTGTGAGCTAGTCCATTTGCGTTGCTGATGACCGCTGTGTAGGCAGTGGATATCATAAACGGTGGCATCAAGTACAACGCGCTGCCCGAGGTGGGTACTTCTGCTGCAAGCGAGAGATACGCTGATTATACGCATCACCTCTAGCTCGTCACCTCCATTACCAACTACCGGTGAGGTTGCCGGGAATTCGATCGAACGGTAGCTGATTTTCCCAGCATCGACTTCTTGGACTCCTCTACACAAGTCTTGGACTCCCTCATCAAGCTTCTTCGTCCGGTGGTGGAGTCCATGAACATGACATTTTCGGCTCTGGGCTCGCATCCCGACCTCGACACCAACGTCGTGAAACTCGATGTTTTCGGCCGCATCCTGGAACCAGCACCCATCACTCCCGACAATGGTCCTGCATTTGAATTGATGGCAGGAACGATCAAGCACCTCTTCCCAGGAACTGTCGTTGCTCCATCGGGAATGATCGCTTTCACCGATACCCAGCGTGAGTTGACTACGCAGCGCACACGACTGATTTGGCAGATTACTGGGACGTGTCGACCCATATCTACAGATTCGTCCCGGCTTCTCTAAATCAGGTCAAGAATTACCACACGGTCAACGAGAGAATCCACTTCGACGCGCATTTGTCAACAGTCCGATTCTTCTACAAACTGCTGCACAACTCGGCCGGTTGGAAATCAGAGTAAACTCAAAGTTCAGAAGGAGAATGGGAGCTTCTCCTCGAAATGCATATGTTGTGGGGTATGCTTTGCAGGGGCTACCTTCATTGTACAAGACCACCTTTGACGAGTAAACGAACGTAATAGAGGTATAGAGACAGCACGAAGACTTTCGGAATCAAATCGCGAGGGCGAGGCGCTCATAGAATACCAATCGAGTTCTCTGCTATGGTTGGGAGCTGCCGTCGTATTCAATTCATGGGATGTGTTGCACTCCCGCCGTACAAAGTCCGCCTCGGCCAAGCAAAGTCATTGGAAATCGTTGTCGATAAGCTCACGTGATAATTGAGCGGGATCAATTGAAACAAGTTACGGAACGATATCTCGCCGGTTACTACTACTACTGATCACTTGCCATCTCAGTCCACACTTTTCCGCTGATGATGGACGCTGGTTCCAAAGACGCCTCAAGTGAGGCGCACTGTAAATCTTCTGACCTTATCGAAAAAACTGACACCTCCCTCCTATAGCTGCTAGCGTGGGTCGCGCGCCTCGTTCGCGAAAGGACCGTCCTTGTGACATATGTCAGTTCGCATCGCCCTGTGTACCTGACTCGTTATCTGACGCTTCCTTCCACTCAACAGGTAGGAGGCACAAACATCTATGCCTCATACCGGTGAAAGGGGAACCATGTGTTGGATGCCAAGCCCGCAAGAAAGCTTGCACTTTCCATCTACCTCCGACCGCTCGAGTTAGGTTCCGGGCACCCAAACCGAACGCTGTCGAACCGCATGTGTCCCAGAAAGGTCAAGCTACCACTGTCGAGCCGAAATTAATACACCGGACCCCGAATCAGGTGGATGCTGCTGCAGCGAGTCTCTCCTGCCAGCTATAGCCACGAGCTGACATGCTTCGCACATCCAGCCTGGTCCCTCTCGCATGTATGAGAGTTCCCAGTCGATCATCGAACCGTCTCTGTTATCTTTACCAGCACCTGACAGTGCCCGACAAGGAGACCAGCCGCTCGCAGTACTCAATCCCTCAACGTCGTCCATGAATGATGCGAGACTGTTGACAGCAATGTTTTCGTCGACTCAACCAGTAGGTGGCGTTCCCATTGATGGCCTCACCCGAACTTACAACAGAAGATTGTGCAGCCTCAGTCTAGAAGCCTTCCACTGAATATCACATTCGACTCCTCGGAGCCGCAATTTTCGGTCGATGACAGCGTCGAGGGATCTGATGAGTCACATGAGGTTCCGGTGCGTTTCCGTGGCAATGGCGATCGTTATACTCATGGAGTAGATTCAACATCCTCCTTCTTTGGATCTCGACGGTGGAGATGACCACGAGTCTCACTTCCTAGGCTCGGGGGCTTTCTCGGGAATGACCCTGCAAGAGATCAACCCAGAAAACGGTCCCTTCTCCAGTGGCTACTTCTCATTACGACAGGTATCGTCCGACCCTCGACATCCGGCGTTCTTTGTGAAGAGCTCGTCCTTCATGTACGGCAGAGGTCCTAACTTGGGTCGCGATACATACGATGCCGTGTGCAACGCCTGCGTTAACATTCCCGGAGATACTCCATCTAGAGCTCTTTCCAAGTGCGTTGGTCGACTCGCTTGAGCTGAGGCGCTAACGAGTTTAGATTTCAACGCATCACTCTTCCAGCCCTTCCCTTTGTCAACAGCAAGCGCCTGGAAACGGCTTGTCTTGGCCTCGCTGGCAGCGGGCCAGTCCCTTATGCTATACTGGCAGGCATCATAGCCCATAGCACCCCTCATCTACCCGAACTTCGCCCCTTACATCAAGAGTTATGGTCTCATGTGCTTTTGAGCTTGGAGGATGAGTACAGACAGCCGAGACTGCAGACGGTTCAAATGGCTTTGATCGTCTTGAGCTCGAGGCCGAGTGACAACGTTGGTCAAGCCGATATCGGTCTCGCAAGGGTAGGTTGACTCCTGCCAAAACGTTGTACTGATAGGCGTACAGGCTATCGGCACTGCACATCTACTAGGACTGCACGTCGACTCGGTCAAATGGCTTCTTCCACGCTGGGAGTGTACGATCCGTAAAAGGATATGGTGGACGTTGTTCTTGCACGACAAGTGGCGAGCGGTGATTCATGGCAGGCCAAGCATGTCAGTCACAGCGTTGTTGTCGATATGTTAGCTCACTCTCTGCAGTTTGCACCGAAGCAACAACAACGTTTCGCTGCCAACAATCGATGATGGTGATTGGGGAGCATATGCCCCTCCGTCCGAAAAACAGTCTCTAGAAACGTTCATCGCGAATTGTCGATTAGCGCAGATTGTGGAGTATGTCCTTTTTATTGTCGTTATTGCTCATCCCCATTAATTGCTCCCTCAGCCTGGTCCTGGTGCAATGCTACTCTCCCCTGCAAACAAGCGCGGACGAAGATGCCTCGCGATTCGAGACTCTGCAATCGCTCGCGATCGACGTCGAGGGGTTTTCGAAATCACTTCCAGATGCATGGAAATGGAATTCCAACAGCGCCCAGACTTCCATCGCAGCACCCACGGGCACTCGTACGTCATCTACGACGGGCTCTCTGATCGTCCCATTAGGTTCTCTCCAGCTGTCTGTGCTCGGGCTTGACGTGATCGTGCATCGACTCATGCTGGACACCTTGGTGAACACTTCGATCTGGCAAAGTACCGCTATCTTACGCAATGCTGCGCGCGTGTGTCATAACCTCGTGGACTTCACCTTGTCGTTATCAGAAGCCGATCGCGATATGTTTTGGATGCCTTGTAAGTGCTTCGACTGGGACGAAGCTCATCTCACTGATGTGCCAACCTCTTAGACTCCTCTTTCCACCTCTCCAACGCGGTCTGCGTGCTTCTTAGGGTCGCTTTCCGCAGTAGGCTCATAGAGCCGGATCTGGTGACAGCTGCTATATCCGACCTCTCTCGATTGGTCCAATACCTTATCCCGATATTTATCGTGTCGGAGTGGGACGTTGCTGTTTCTGCCCTGAAACGGATCTTGACGTTACTCTCGACTGCGAGTCCTGCTATGGAAGAGGTCAGACCCGTGTTGGATCTGGTCGCTGAGCATTGCGGCGCATCCGACTCTGGCCCCTTGAACCTGCGCGTTTCCAATAACTCGATCGAAATGGCAGGTAACGCGATCTCAATCGAGGATCCCTCACTGCAGGATACTCTGTGCGGACTGGACTCGATGTCTTGGCTGGGGAATGACATGTCCTGGTTGGACTTTGAGCTACCATTGGGGACTACTCAACAATAGATACTGTAGGTCGGATAACCATATGTATCTATTGTGTGGATCCATGCTTGGAGAGATCCATGCTTCGGAGATATCGGAATGGGGCGGTGAACGCGATGATACGTGACTGACATGTCCTAGACGAAACTCTTATAGACAACGAAAGCATCCACGTACTCCTCTTCTCCTCCGGGACCCGTCTTCAGCCTGCCTGCATTAGGGACGAGACCCACTCTTTCGAATCCAAGTTGATCCCAAAGTCTCAAGGAAGCACCATTGGCTAGGCGTCAGCGGTGGACCTAGGAGGGACTCACTCTTGTAGACTAGGTTAAACACGCTCGCACGGTACCCGAGCTTTGGCGCATACTGGAGAAAGCTTTTTCCTAGGACGACGCCGATCTTGCGTCCACGCTGGCTAGGAGGGACAATGAAGCCGCCGTTCTATCGTAAGCGACGTCAACCTCTCGAAACCTACGCAGTTCTAGCGTCAGCTCAATCTTTACTGAAAGCTTACATGACTGCTTCGTCCGGGATAGTTGGGTTTACTAGACATGAGTGGGATTCACGTTTGAAAGTCTCACATGTAGTAGCATCCCGTAACACTTTCGACTGCGGATTTGCCCCTACACGCCTCCTCCAACGAGTTTGCGGCAGGACCGGCGATGGCTACGATGGTTGTCGAAGAGAAGAAGTAGGCAATAAAGGCCTCGAGCGACATCGGCCCTTCCTGAGGATATGATGTCCCGCCTATAATGAGTCAGCTACGGAGGTCCACGATGGACGACCAGCTTACTAGCGAGCTCGACGGAAAAGACGCCGTGAAGGTATTCTAATACCTCCTGCGGAGCTTCCCTGCCGTGTACTGGGTACGTGGTGACCGTGGATCCATCGGGTATCTCGAAGGAGAGGATTGGGAGTGTCGCCAATACTGAGGGCGGTGCGATCGCGCCGTATGCCATTGTGTCTGATTAGTGATTGAGGTTTGAAGAAGACCAGTTCATACTTCAAACCACGTTGTGGACAATGTTGGCCTCGGGTCAGTCCAATGCGTTGGCCGCTCTTACTTTGTCCTTAGCCGAGCGGCCGGCGAGATGACGTGGAGCTCTGTCTGGGTGATAATTTCGCTCCCTCTATCCTGATTACTCGGGGACACGTGACTTCCGGTGTCTTGCGAAATAGCCGAGCGTCATTGTGATCCCTTGCGAGTTAACCGCGACATGGTTATCAGCCAGGTGGTTTCCGCCTACAAAGGCTTTCGGCCCTCACTCTCTCACCCAGCAGCTTGTCATGTCGTCAGCAACAAAGCCACTGTTTGTCGTCATCGGTTCCACTGGCGCGCAGGGCCTCGGAGTATGCCACAGCCTTTTGGCAGATGGAAAATATCGAGTTCGAGCTTTGACCCGAAACCCCGTGTCGGAAAGAGCAAAGGCTCTTAGCGAAGCTGGTGCCGAAGTGGTGAAAGTGAGTGCTGCCTTGCGAAATCTACTGATAGATAGTGCAACCTGCGCGACACAACGGATATCAAGTCCGCCTTCAACGGCGCCGAGGCGTTGTACCTCGTCACGGATGCTTGGGACGAACTGAATCGAGGCAACTGCCAAGTCGAGGCTGAGCAGGGGATCACACTCGTGAACTGTGCTGTGGAGTCTGGTATCAAGCAGATCTTCTTCTCGAACGGTCCCACGTTCCAGCACGATATTCCAATGATAAGAGGTGAGAGTTCGTGTTGGCAGCGCTGACGCCAATAGCCAAGGGCATCATCACCGAGTACATCGAGACACTGCCGATCACTTGTTACTATATCTGGGTGGGCTTCTATCACACCAAGTAAGTGGAGATAAAGAAAGTCGCTGACACTATAGCCTGCTCCTCTACCCTCCCCGTATCGCTGCCGACGGAGTCACGGTGGAGTTTGCGTATCCCATATTTACCCCTTCGACCTCTTGTGAGTATGAACGCCTGGCATCGCTAATGTTAGTCTGCGTGTTGGATGCCGACAACGATGTCGGTCCTGTGGTTGTTGGGATCCTGAATGCGAAAAACCCAGAGCATTACGCCGGAAAACCGATTGTCATCTCCTCGGAAGACCTGACCTTCCCTCAAATGGCTGAGATCTACTCGAAAGGTATGTCGCTCCCGCTAGATTCAAGCTGAGAAGCAGTCACGGGTCAACCCACCAAATATATCCAACTTCAAGACGGAAACTACGACTACATCACACCAGAGTGGACCGAGATGGCGAAAGACATGTGCGAGGACGACTATATCTCGGCTCGGACGTACTACTCGCTCGCCAAACGTCTTCCAGGGCATCACCTGGAGCCTGCGAAAGAGCTAGCTGGAGCTGGGTCGTTGACGACTTTCGAGACTTGGCTCAGGAAGACCGGGTTCAACGTGTTTGATCCTGTCTGGAGAGCAAAGTTCAGTTCTGCTCCTTGGAACGGCTATTGATACCTTATACCAATCGAAGTGATCAATAACTCTTATTCGTATTTGCTGCATAGGGCAGGAGGACGGTTGCACTACTTACTGCCCGGGAATTAAGCCTTAAGCTGACAGATGTCCTTTCAGCTGTAAAGGACAACTTGACGGTCATAAGTAGCAAGGCTATCCTTTGACCACAGGAGCGGTGCAGTTCTCGACCAGTGTCGGGTGTCTGCTTACCTGAATCCCAGACGGTAGCGAAAAGCAACGGCATGAGCGCATCCGAACCATCATGTCACCAAGTCTACAGTATGCGAGACGACATGCATATGGGCATATGTACTAATCAGTCTGATCCTTATCGTAGAACATGTCGTCACCCGCGGGAACCTCTCGACCCAAGGTCTTCAAAGGATGATCGAAGGCGACCCATCCACTATGAGAAATTTAGCTTCATCTCGTCGCAGCAAACTCGACCTACGACATGGGTAGACCCATCCCCCAGCCTGCTAGCTCTTGAAGACGCTGGGGCCATTGTCGCACCTTGTTGTGGTCAAGCGCGAGGTACTGATTCTCTTCTTGTCGATGGTATCCGTAGGTGAATCCAATCCCAGCCATAGGTCTGATACTGTTGGGCTCTCCTGGCTCGCAGATGTTGTCTCCTCCAGCATGGAAGATGGAAGATAGAAGGCTAGAAAGATCAGCGATCGCTTGCTACAGACGGTCAATGACCCACATGCACACATCCCCCGGATTGGCTTCTAATCTGACGCAATCTTCGTACTTCGGTTGTCGATCCTCACTCCACAGGTGCGATCCCGGGATAACGTATGTTCTACGACATCAGCGCAAGTCGACACAGCATGAACCTACCCTCCGTTCCTCGCAGTCACTGGTGCCAATGCTACGAACCGTTAGCAGGGGGAACAGCAATTATGAACTTACGGATGAACGCTAGACTTGAAGCATCTCTTCCTTGGTGCCACTTCTCGACTTCCGGGAGGACTTGGTGGTAGTTGTAGTCGTCGCGATGCATATCCTAGATGCAGGTCAGCGCGCGGTGAGCGGTATTTACGTACCTGTCTCGTGGCGCCTGGGTGAATCTGAAGCATCGATGCTAGGTTGATCTGGGCCTTCGACGTGCACCATTTCTCCTCGTCACCAAAGCGCATTTTGGTCCTCTTGGTGAATAACTTGTCGGCGATCGCGAGAATGGTCTCATTCAAAGCAACCCTGCGGCTATCAGCACGATGTGAACGCTTCGACCTCACTTGTTGGCAAACGTATCCGATTTGGTCAAGAGACCTCCGACTTTGCGAGTCGTATCTGGGAAGAAGCCCTGCATATCAGCATTAATCTCGACTCTGCAACTCACTCCGTCCCATCCTGGCTGCTCCATCAAGGCGGGATCCTGTGCATCGAGATAAGGTTGCACTTCCTTCAAGATCTCAGCCACATCGCCAGTATCGAGGAGACCTTTGACCAGGACGGCCCCGTTCTTCGTCAGCACATCAAAGATCTCGTCGACAGTCGCCGTGTTTGGGAGTGTGACGTCGGAAAGCTGGGGTTTTGCGTTGACCATGATGTTTCGAGGTGGTGATATTCGGTAGTCTGGGAGAATGCAAGGACAAAAGTGACGGACTGACGGTATCTTGTCGAGGATGCATCAACTCTTGACGAGTTTAAATGGGCCGTGCCAAGATCGTGACAGGCGAAACAAACGAAGCGAGTGGAACGAGCGGGAATTTACATATGTATGCGGGGATTCCCGAGCGAGATTAGCGAACATGCTTGTCGTGGGTGAGATCCCGTCTAGGATGGGAACTCTTCAAGCTGATACACATCTATCCCTCCCCAGAGTCTTTTCTTCAACAACTGAATCACATAACAACAATGTCGCCTTCTGTCAAACTCGAAGAATGTCTGATCGACGCTGGTGCGCCAGTGACCGATATCTTTGACTTGTTGGTCCTCCACGGTGGTGTCGTCGTCAAGAACTTCATCTCCAAGGAGACGTCCGCGCAAATGCTGAGCGAGTTGCAACCACACCTGGATGCGCAGGCTCCGAAAGCTGGAAGTGAATGGCAGTGAGTGACCATCTTCGTTCTGTCCCAAGCTCATGGCAATCAAGGGGTTCGTTCTTCCCCTCCACCACGAGAAAGGTCTCCGCCGTCCTTACCAAGTCGAAGACTTTTGGCGAAGCGTAAGGCGTTCCCGTTCCTGTCTCGAGCACGCTGATTATCCCATTCATTCAGTCTTACGATGCACCCGACCTATCTCGCCGTCGCGGATAAAGTCCTCAGTCGACGCGACAAGATGCGAAATGCGGCAGAGCCCAAATGGTCGACGTCCAAACCTCAGGTGAACGTGACCTCTGTTCTCGAAATCCATCCGGGCACTGTGGAGCAGGTGGGTCCTGATGACGAGTCTGGCTGACGCCCAGGCCCTTCACCGGGACGATTGCATTTTCCATCGCGTCTTGCCAAAGGTCGACAAATGGACCCCCGGCCGAGATGTCTCGATGCTGTGTTTCGTGGGTGAGTGACAGCAGAATATCTGAACTTTGGGACCTGACACAGACAGCTCTGACCCCCGTCACGCCCGAAAACGGAGGTGTAGGTCAGGCTCCAGAAGATATCGGCTGACAAGCAGACTCTCTTCATCCCCGGAAGTCATCTCACTGGTCCCGAGTTCGTGCCCAAGAAAGAAGACGCTTTGAGGGCTACCATGGACGTCGGCGATGCCTTCATGTGAGTTTGCCCCCACGTTCGTGGCTGACTCATAGTATGCTCGCCCACACCTATCACGCAGGCGGATCCAACACCATGAAGACAGGGGAACCCAACAGCATTCGTACGCTCGCTGCGTCCGGTATGACATGTGGCTTCCTCCGTCAGGAGGAGAACCAGTATATCTCCCACGATTTAGCCGAGATCAAAAAGCTCTCTCCGGAGTTGCAGGAACTCGCGGGTTGGAACATCAGCTTGCCTTATCAGTACGTCACCTTGTTCGAATCTTGGCTGATCGGTCAGTGGCTGGGTAGAGTTCGGTCATCCTGCGAAGACCCTTGGCAGAAATATACCCGATGGAGACCACTTCTTTTTCGACGTCGACCAGTCGGACCACCCTGTTACTGCTTAGTATTCCGGCTCGACCATGTACAGCGATGCAAATCTGCGCAAAATTCGTTTCCGTTCGCTCTGACTATGTACACAACAATGAGTACATGACTCACACGTGCAAAACACCAGAGATTACATGACTTATATCAACAAAAACACATCGAAAACTCGGAACTCGTATCGAAACAGATATCCACGATGGACCAATCAGACCTCCCGTCATCGCTGCGCCGCCACGATTCCCGTAGAGTCTATGGGTTAGCGCCCATGACTTGTTGCGTGAGCATACCTTCTGTGCCATCTCCATGTCTCGACAACCGATCGACGTTCTGCGTAGACCCCATGAGCATCGTAGACTACTGCCTGCTCGAGGTGGCTTACCTCATGAAGTCGAGAAACATCATGAAAGTTTCTCTTTCAGACTCCATCGCCAGTGTTCCGCCGACCAGAGCAGGTTGCAAGAGTCCAACCATCATTCCCCCAGCGAAGTTGACCGACATTGCTTCTATCAAGAGTTCCTTCAAGGCACAAACGCTTTGGCGTACTCGGGGATGAACTTTCGAGTATCCAAGTACGTCGTGGAGAATGATGCAAATCATCAAGTGACGGAAGCTGGCTATCAGCTAGGCCAATTTGAACGCAACTTACAGAAAGTCTCCCGACTGCGTTCTTGGCCTGCTGGGAACGGCACATATGGTAGCTAGCCAAGTGTCTTCCAAGCCTTGAAAGAGGGCAGCAGCTTGCTCTTGCAATGCGTCGTCTAAGCCGTTCCGACCGACAGCGACTCTGAGATCGCACACCTAGCCTGTCAGTGCCGTCGTTCAGGGACACTTACCTGCGCAGCAGTCAGCAGAATAGACGGCGAGACTCCAAAGTCATGCTCGATCATCCCGTAGCACAATTCGTCTTCCTCGCACCACAGCGTCTTGCCCTCGGCTAACATAGTTGGCGATCGGTTTATAGAAAGACAACCTTATATAAGTATCGAACGGAGGCTTGGACCTACTGAAGACTTCCCACGCAGCAATGTGCATGAGGGCGCAGCGTAAAGCGTCGTCTTTTCTTGGGTCTGTTTGTCGGGCTAGTATCGCTGACGGCCCGCCTAAGGAGCGGACGAATGAGATGGTACGATCTAGCAGCGGATACCAGTTTCTCTCTGCCGCAACAATCTATGAGGGTCGATGAGTACATATCGGACATCGCTACAGATACTCACATCCCTGGTTCCAAGTAGATCGATGGTGTCCAGCACAAGGGCCAATTGATCCATATCTGGCTCCTCCATATTCTCCAACAGATTTCCCTCGACCACAACAAGTGCGACCTCGTTTCGTAGCTGACTCGATAGGTCTCGGAGAGAGGTATCCGCCGGCCGGACGTAAAACAGATGTTCTGCACCCAAGCTCAGAGCTGCTTTGAGAAACAAGTTCTTGGATTGGGAAAGCTCGTTGGGCGGAAGGATGCTAAAAATTTAGCGGCAGTCACTCCAAGTACATACCTCAGGCTCCATGCTAGCTGCAGTTGACGATGTCGGAAAGGACTGTTTGAACCTCCGCCCTGTGACGAAGGGATCAACGTAATCCCAGATTCGCTTACTCACGAAGACCGCAAATGTGACCGATGACAAGTGATAAAGTATCGTTAACTTGGTCTCTGTGGGCAGAGTACAAGGTGTGACAGTAGGTGGCAGCCGATCACCAGTTGTTGTCGAATCGGTGGACGGGACAGGCTGGGGTCCAGCTGTAGATGCTCGCGACGGTCCCGCATGCGTCAATTGCTGCTCTGTCACGGACAGTTTCGACAAGCGATTGCGACGAAGTGTGTCCCTTGAAGTTTTTTCTAGTCCGACTTGGTACCGGCACACGCGATTAGGATTCCTCTGACAATTCTCACACACGGGCTATTGCAAACCATTGTCAGCGAAGGTAGTTGAGCGGGAGACTAACCTTTTGCTCTCCACATTTCACTCGCCTAGCACGACAGGTCAAGCAGCCTCTCTGCGTACGTACAGGTGCTCCTTTGGGAGCTTCGGGTAGCGGTGGATTCCCTGCATTTGGCGGAACAGCAGAAGCTAAGCTTCCTACTCGATCAATGATGGCGGAGGCAATTCGAGCAATTTCGAGGGGATCCAGAACGCCTTTGACGACATTGATGGTGATGGTCGTGTCCACTGGTTGTAGGGAAGGATGATTGATTGAGAAGGTCAACGAGGTCGACATATCTTAGCTCCATAGGTTGCAGTTTGCAGAAAGAGAGTCTGGTTAGTCACAGTCCACCATCAATGGCTCTAATCGCTGCCACGTCATTCTGCTTATTATCACCGGCATCGCTTATTTCGCTAGCGCTCGGTTGGGGAGTCATCATAATTAAGCTGCTGCATCCCGCACACGGGTACGACACTTTGTGTACGTTTCAGGAACCATTTGGTACTGCGTAGAGCTGAAGACCGCCAACGAGGGCCATATTTGACTTGCATGTGGGATGTGCTACCACCTTTCGTCGTCCTACTGAGTCCTGCCTGACTCCCGTTCAACTTAACGACGATGTTCCGATCGGTTTAAGTTTGTCATTGGCGGGCGTTGACAAGGAAGGTATCACCGTATTCTCGACGTAATCCTTCAAGCTAGTGAAGGTCAAGCCGAGCTCTCGTAACTCCGCACTCGGCACGATGTCGTTTCTATCTCGCGGCAATGAGACAGATACTCAAACATGATGCTACTCACTCAAAGAACCCCGCATCGCGAGAGCCAGCATTTTTGGCGAACAGCTCGTCATACTCACCACCTTCAGGCTCGAATATAGGCTGGACCGTGATTTCTGTTGACAATCCCATTTTCCGCTCGATGATTCCAGCGATATCCTAAGATCCGTAAGCGAGAATCGGGGACAAGCAGGATGACGGGCGTACCGATATACTACCACGACCCGATCGATCTCCTAGTATCAGGTCTTTGTGGTTCAACTCCGGCGCAGACTTTCCACTCCTGACATGTTGTAAGATTCTCAATACCGCGTTCCCGAGATCGGGATTGATGGCCACATGATAGGCTTGGGGCCAGATCAGCAGTGCAAGCCGTGATCGGATGGTGGTTGGATATCTCCATGTGCTCACACTCCTTGTCCACTGCAATGCGCACAAACTTGAGGTGGACTTTCTGGCTATCGTCCACTGTCTGATACACATCATCAGGACGTGGTGCCAGAAAAGCAAGAGACATACGATTTGGCCTAGGTCCAGAAAGTTCTCCATGAAGAATGGCAGCTGGGCGGAGTGAGCCAAAGCAAACATCGAAGACGTACGTAGATACTGCAGCCCGGCAGTTGGGAGGAGTTGAGATACTGAGACACGGCTTGCTTCTTTTTGAAGAAAGGGATGTCGTATGGTGCGGGATCGGGGAGACTCGAAACTATGATCGAGATTAGGCGACGATACCCTAATGCTTGATTCATCCGCACGCACAGATGAAGAACTTGACGCCAGCTTTTTTGGCAGTATCCACCATCAATTTGCCCTGGGTAGTCTCGTCCTGGCCCTCGGCAGTCATGGCAAAGACGTAGTCTGCATCGGTGAAGGCGGACTCGACCGTTTCCGCTTTATTGGCATCGAAGTAGTGGACAGTAACGTTGGGCAGGCCACCCAGTTCAAGAGCTTTCGGGCTTTCGATGTTGCGAGTAAGCGACCGGACCCTGAATTGTCCTGATTTTGCAAGAGCAATGGACACGGAATGACCTGCGGAGTCAGCTTGATTCGCGATCTCGCATCTACCTTGAGTACCAATGGCACCAACGACAACAGCCAACGGCAGAGACATGACGAGGGACAGCTGATGAGAGAAGGCAGGTGATGGAGGGATGAGGACCTCAGAACGTAAACTACGGTCTATTAACCCGACCTTCTCCTTACGTGATCTTCTTACAAGCGAAAAAGACGAACACCGAGTTTCTCCCTTTGATAAGCGCGTCTGCGCGCAACTTCTTGTGCACATCCCCATTCAACTTTGATCATTGCAGACCACAATAATTTAATCGATTATGCTTAGCTTACACGGAAAAAGTATGTCGCTGCAGTCAGTCTTGCGCTGACCTGTAGACGCCATAGTTACGGGCGGTTCGCGAGGGATTGGGGCTGCCGTCGCCCTCGATCTGGGAAAGGCTGGAGCTCATGTTCTCATGGTGTACACTTCGCCCAGTTCGAAGCTCAAGTCCGAATCGATTGCGCTCGAGATCCAGAAAAGCGGAGGGGTCCAACCGGCCATCGTCCAAGGAGACGTTGGAGCAGCGGACATTGGCGAAACATTAGCGAAAGCGGTGAAGGAGCATTTCTCCAACGGCAAAGTGGATATCCTCGTGCATAATGGTGAGTCACACCGGGCACGTATTGCGCTAACGGGAGCAGCCGGGGTATCGATCGACTTTGCCCTGCCCGATGTCTCGCCGGCTGATTGGCAGAACGTGATGAACATCAATGGTCAGTCGTGCCCAATCATATTCTGCATATTTGCTGAAATCTGCCGTAGTCCGGGGTCCTTTCTTTATCACACAGGCCCTGGAGCCATCTTTCAGCGAGAATGCTCGAATCATCTTCTCATCCTCTGTCTCTGCTAGAGCAGGTAAGTTGCCTTCCTTTTGCTGAGCTGACGGGCGCTCCAGGATTCGTGGATGACAGTGCTTACGGAGGCAGGTACGTTAGAGTCCACCCACAATTGTTCTTTGCTGACACGGTATAACAGCAAGGCAGCGATCGAGGCCTATATTAAAAGGTAGGCTTTCAGAAAAAAATACATGCCGATCATCATCAGTTGGCCCAAAGAGCAATGGGCAAGAAGTCGTAAAATTACGGTGAACGGCCTCTCGATTGGACCATGTGAGACCGATATGTTCGCTGCTGTAAGTCTTCCTTTCGTGCGCTGGAGCAGTGCTGACGGCGGGCACAAAGATACCAGCGGAGTCTCAAGTTAGTGATCCTGTTGATGTACGCGAAGTCAACTTGACTGACATTGCCTCAGGCTGGCTTCCGAGAAAACCCGGTTGCAGACCCGCAGGACGTAAGCCCGTCACCAGCCCATCCATTGCTAACCATAACAGATCTCCAACATCGTCATGCTGCTGTGCAATCCCTTATCGGCGTGGATTGTAGGTGACGTTTTGCTTGGGGAGTTGACTGACACCTGTTCTAGAATGGCTCAATCGTCAACGCGAACAATGCGATGTTGACCAACTAGTGTAGCTTGTCATGAGCGGTAAGCTGTGGAGCCATTGCTTGCTCGGCTCTAGACATGCATGAGACAGTGCTATCTCATTGCAATCCATGTCGAAGAAGAGCCAGTGACCGATTGAAGTTTGCTCTTACGTGGGAGAGATATTCGTGAACCTTCTCGAAGAGCTCCACGTCTCGAGTCAAGATAAAGAGTATATTCTCATTCTACAGGCAAATGTGATTAGGCAAATGTGATTAACAGGATGCCGTTGTCGCCGAAAGGCGATGAGTGTCGTATAAAAACTGACGTATGACGATGAGGGCAACTGAAACGGGCAATTATACGAACTCTGCATAATCGCCAAAACCTCGATACATCTAGTGGACAACCACGTCTAGTCTAGTTGAAGTATCGTACTGCGGACATCTATCTATAGCTCCCGGTATTTAGACGGAGAGAACGTGTACATCACCACCACCAATTTTCTTGTCGGCTTCGACGACAGGACTCTCCTCGCCAAGTGGCTCCAAAGCCGTCGCCGAGAGCGCTGTTCCGTGTCCCCCTCCGGGTCCTATGAATACTTTGCGACCATGCACGAAGTAGTAGGCCATGGAGATCGTCATAAATCCGAAAACCATCACCACACAGTAATCTGCAATTTAGAATAGCTTTCAGCTGAGATCTTGTCACGAAGAGCTGACGAACTCATGGTTGTCTTGTCGAACACCTTATACAGGGGGAAGCAGAATGCTACCACACCTAACAGGACGAGGACCACGGAGAAAATGTTCATGGGATATGACCATCTCCCGAGAGACCACGGAGCGTTCTTGGTGTATGCGCCTTTGGCCATGACGTTGAGCACGAGAGGGTGGATGTCTAGTGGACGGTATCAGCAGGTGTAATTGCGCAGCGGGAATGACAAGGTCGAAGAGGAACTTACACGCAAACATGATCAGAACGGTGCAAGAACCGAGGAATGCGGAGTAGGCGGTTGTAGATCTGCGAGAAAACGATGAGCCTATCCTTTCCAGTACAACTGCACTCACCCAAAGGATATGAGCGCAAGTAGCAAGTCGATCACGGTGATTGCAATCATAGCGTTTAACGGGATCTGCAGCTTAGGGTGCACCTTTGAAAGCCAACTGTTTCCTCACGGGTCAGTATCGCTCCAGGGGTAGGACGGCTACTGGTACTGACCCACTGAAAGGCAGTCCACCGTCTCGAGCGAAACTCCAGACAAAGCGGGAGCCCGCCGTGAGAGTTTCCACGCAGAGGGCAATGCCGCAGATGTACGCCAGAAGTATAAGAACAAGCGCACTCCCCTTTGCGCCTAAAGACCGAATCAGCGACGACCTTTCCATGGAGAGGGGTGTTCATACCCATCGCCGCATCGAGGATGACATCTTCATGGGGAGTCAGCGAAAGGACATAGATGCCGCAAAGAATGATTTACAGGCTGCTTGAGAGTTGACAGCCGAGATGACCGTGAGCGTGTCTGGCATGATGAATAGCGTTGAGATGATGAACGGCACCCCGATGGCGACGCTGGTGATCTGCGTGAGGACCATGGCCTTTGGGATGTTCTTTTCGGGCTGGTGGACCTCCTCGCACTGTATCGAGCTCAGGAACTGTTGCTGCGTCATCGAAGATCGAACAAAACCCACCATTCCAGTCATGAAGCCGAATCCACACAAAACTCCGGCGGGACCAAGCAGCCCAACGAACCAAGCCCAGTCGCCCCAACCTGAGTAGGTTTGATCGAAGTGTCCTAAAACCCATCTGGTGTCTTATTAGTCGAGATGTACACTTCAATTAGTGCAGGACTCACTTGATGTCGTTTCGGTTCTCACATTCGACCTGTCGGAGTTAGTTAGGGTGACGAGGTCGGAAACACCATCTCGAGCTCACAAGTGGCGCGATAAACAGAATGACAGTCATCGCCATGATGTAGTACGACCCGTACTTGTTGAAGACTTCCAAGAACCGAGTCCCACAGCAGCACAGGACAAATGTGATGAGCAATACAGCAACGTATAGACCATAGTTGACGCCATTACTGGGGACGTAATCAGGATGGAACAACGTGCTATTACTTGTCAGTACGCTCCCAGAGAGCACCGCGAATCTCTCACATAGTGGTGCCAAGTCCTTGGCCAAACGGGAACGCCGAAGCGAGGAGTGCAAGCACCAGACCTAGTTCGTCATCAGTCGGAACCAAGAGCCATGCGTCACGAGTACAAACCTATACACAGGAACCATCCATTAATGTAGGAGGAGATGTTTCGGAGCTTGGGTGATGACATGGCGTAGGTCCAGACTACATCGGCACGATTCCGGTCAGTCCTCCGCTGCTGCGAGTTCTACCTCTTGTAACTTACAATAAGTACCCGACGCGACAGGATAAACGCTGACTAGCTCTCCCATGCAGCAAGCAATCACAATCGAGATCAACCCCCAAATCAACCACCCTTTTTCTTGTCAGCTGATAGTCATCGTCAGGTTGAAAGAGCCAATCTCACCCCAAAGGAACGCTGAGAGGCAAGTCAGTCAATAATAATTCGGCTTTGTCTCACAGCAGAAGAATCAACTCACTGACGGGACCACCCTCCAGCATCACAATGACCGTGGTGGCTGAGTATGTTAGCCGGGAACAACAGGGTTGAGATGGATGTACCATATATCTAACATCCGCGGATAAGCTGAAGCTCGGATGATCCAAAATCACTTACGGTCAAAGGTAAACAGAGGGTACATATTCCCATACCTTGATGTTCGGTATCAGCTTGCAAGTTATTCGACACCGACGTATACTTACCCAAGATACCCCAGAAACTGATGCCTCGTACTAGCTCTTGCTCATATCCCAGCTCTTGCAATCTGATGGGCGCATTTTAGGAAACCGGCAGGGGAATGGGGCAGTTAAAAAAGGTCACCTCTGCTCAGCATCGATATCGGCTCCGTGCTCGAGGACGGAAGGAGGGGCCATGTTGCCGGATAGAATCAAGGTGAAGAAGAGACGTCGGGAAGCTGGGACTGCATCGATCTCGTTTGCTTTGTAGTCATTTTGATAGGTTACAGTACGGCGCTACCGATACTGAGCGATACAGACGAGAACCTCTGCAAAGACTTACGCACTCCCAGGACTTCGATTAATCCAGGGAAACCGGGCTTCTGAAAAATGAAGCGAAACAGACGAATCACATTACCCTTTATTGTAATCTCCGGATCTCGCTGCCTTCTTTGGCGAAATGGTTGTCCGTCACTGACGACCTGCAACCAGAGATCCTTCATCAATTTGAGCGGCTTGGGCAGACAGGGCACCCATCACATAAACAGATATGACCATCTACCCCTCCTTCGCGTATAGAACGACCGAGAGAAATGATGGAAGCGGGAAACTGGCATTCCGGATTTTGCCCGGTCCCCTGGACACGTGTCAAGTCCCTCTAGTAATGATAACGGGGTGAGCGGCACCAGATGGTTTCATGGCTTACATGTTGACATCTCGTGCATAGACTGGCCGCGTCGGGTCTCGTGGACTGGTTTCCTTTGGTAGAACACTTGAGCATATTCCGCACCAGTATGTGCTGGGAAGTGGAATACTTCATTCTGATCTCCGTCTCCAGTCCTCGTCTTCGACAATCGAGGAATCGGGAGATCCGTCAGCAGAGATGACCAGGCGCCACTTCGCATGGAACAGCTCGTTCAGGATACATCACAGCTAGTCACTGCAAGTCTGATCACTGTCTCTCAGTAGACTAATCGCTGAACTCCGTCACAGGAATGTGGATGGAAAGAAGTAGACCTCTTGGGTTTCTCCATGGTATGCCCTCGACAGAGACTGCGCTATAGTTTCGATTGACACCCGACCATGTTAGGGCGGCTTGATCGTTCAAGGTATACTTACCACAAAATCGCTACCATTCAAAGTGAGAAGAGCGATCTTGGCATCCACGTCAGCGTAGGTGCCCTCATCTCACACGTGCGGTAGCTCACTTTATCGTCCGACGTCATACAGGAAGATTTCCAACGCCATCAACGTGGACCTACTCGAAGAGTGGGAAGTTTTGTTCTCGCCGTCACCCGATCCCGAAGAACGGGTCCGTATCGCCAAGGAGATTATAGCGGTACTGTGACGCCGTATAATCCAACGTCACTTGGCGCTGACAATTGACAACAAGACCGATTATGATCCGACCTTCGTCAAAAACTCAGCAGTAGGGCAATCCTCCTTTATCCCGAAAGTGACTTGACGTTCCTTGGCCAGAATCGTGCGCTCTTGGAAAGACGTGCCGATGAGTACGGACGCGTTTCCCGACCAGGAAACGTAGTTAGTGAGTTGCAGTAATGACCAGCAGTATGGTGTGGGGAACTGACCAGGGGTAAACGACCAGGAAATCAATTACAGATGGTAGGTTGCGGATCCCAGGTGAGATCTTGCTGACTTGCAATTTCACAGGCACTCGCTATCTCGAATGTAGACGTTCTCACGATGATTCCGGCTGATCTTCCAATCCTGAGTTGGCATGGAACTCTAGACCGTGAGATGCTCGCCTCTCTCTTCGCGTAATCTAATACTGGCTGCGGCAGAAACTCTGCCGTTCGACCAGCAGGGACCCATACTGACCTCGATCAAGCACGCCCAAGGATTAAGTTTACCTTGTGGCCATTCGTGAGTGTCTTCGGTGCTTGTTTGATCGATATTGATCCCGTGATTTCTTTTCAGGTGGTTCGACTACTTTGATGAGGATTTCTGGGCTAGAACTATCAATGGCTTCTTGGACGAGTCCCCCGTATATAATGACGCTGCGTCATGACATGATGGAGCCGTGTCATACTCCATGCATCGAATATAGGAGCCCACTCGTGTCTGCAGTGGATGGATGGCAGTCCTTCGGCCGCGTACGTGAAACTATCGTTTCTACTTTCTTGGACAGATCTTGTATGAATGTCGACACTACGGCACAATGAGATGGAGCTGTCTCAATCTCGATGCATCGAAGATTGGACGTCGGCTCCGTGTGTTTGGGTATGAGAGGCACATCTCTGGAGAAAAAGGACGTCATAGCTTTGTTTTCTTTGCAGGCTCCCATTCGCACACTCGCTTGCACTTATAGGACCTTGACTCGCCAGCTGAGATACAGGAACGTGCACGTACCCTCAGAAACCGGAAATCTGCCAGTCCTCCCATCCTCGATGGCCTCGGCTACATCGCTCCAAGACAGACTTGAGTCGGCCATGTCCGACCGGAGCGAAAAACGCGAACTGATACTTCACGGCCTCGTATACAATAACAGATCTCTCAAGCGGGGAAGACGCTGCTCATACTAAATAACGCTTCGCGATCACGATCAGAATGGCACCAATCTGCACTCTCGAGGAATGTTGCATATCAGCTTCTGCCCCCTTGGAAGACATTCTCGCACTTTTGAAGTTGCGGGGCGGCATCGTCATCAAGGGCTTGATTGATCCGCAAGATTGCGCTCGTATCAAGAGCGAGCTTCAGCCGTATCTAGACGCGCAAGCTCCGGAGAAAGTCGCTGGCATCCCGTCGTAGGTCCAAGTTCGCGCAACGCGGATGTACTGATGAACGGACTACAGGTCGGAATTTTTCCCATCTACCACACGTAAAGTCGGCGCGCTGCTCACGAATTCGGAAACCGTTGCTCATAAGTCAGTAACGATCTGAGGGGTCTCACAGCTCGCTGACTGTATGTCAGAATTTGTCTTAACCCAACGATTCTGGGAGCTGCCAAGGAGATCCTCACGGTCCGAAATCGGCTTTGGCTAGCGGACGATAGACCCTACTGTCGATCTGACCCTCAAGTGAATGTATCGATCACTCTGGAAGTAAGTGGTCACTGCTGGTCATTTCTGACACCACAAAGATCCACCCTGGAGCGGAACGACAGGTGAGTCCTGCATTCCTGTCACGTTCGAGATGGCTGACAAGAACCGCAGAGTCTTCACCGAGGTGGGCCCCTCGATCGATTCCTCGACTCCGGCTGACCACCTCCACAGATGACTACAACTTCAATCGAATTTTGCCCAAGGTGGACAAATGGAACCAGGGACGCGATCTATCTATCTTGTCCTTCACCGCGGTTTCGCCAGTCTTCCCCGAGAACGGCGGGGTGAGTGACCCGCTCTGTTTACTACTTGCTCTAACGAATGTCTAGACCATGTGGATCCCTGGATCACATCTGTGGGGCGAGACAGATGTCAAGCCCAGCTACGAGGACGCGCTGGTTGCTAGAATGGACATTGGGGATACTTTCCTGTGGGTCATCTTGTTCCTCCCTGACGCTTGCTCACAGATCCGCTTCAAAGCTTCCTGTGCAGTACCTTCCATGCCGGAGGAACCAATTCCATGAAGGACGGAGATCCGGATAGCATCCGTACGCTGGTTGGATTGGGCTTCTGCTCCGGCTTCTGTCGGCAGGAGGAGAATCAATACCTCTCTCTTGACCAGTACGTTGTCTATTCTTGCTGGCTGGATCCCAAGGCTGACAAGACCGTAGCGAGAAACTGAAAAAACTGCCGGTCGAGGTGCAAAAGCTGGCCGGGTGGTATATTTCACAACCCAATCTGGGATGTGTCAACTACCAGCACCCACTCGTCTCATTAGGTTGGTTTTTCCCCTGGCTACGGCTTCTACCTGGCCGACTAACGCTGGTCAGGTCACGCTGACGCGCCGTACGATAACGATGCCTTCTTTGAGAGTAAAGAGACATCCGAACAATATGGCTCGAAGTATGAGCCTTCGCCAGCAGTATAGATGAGACTTGATGTCATGCCATTGTCACTCAGTTCCATGCCGTTGAACTCGCCATCTTATTCACACTTGATGGGGGGGGGGAACGTTTCGGTTTTTCCATCCGAGTTTGGCTCCGTCAGTCAGCGGCCAGCCGGATTGGGTCATGACGTCATTGAGCCTCCGGTTGGTCGATTACGCGTCGAACGTTTCTCTATTTCCTTTGTCGACCAAACGTGTCTTTTCCTCGCATTCTATCCTCCCTCTCTTCGTCAAGCTATCAAACAGCCTATCATGTACATCCCCAGTTTTCAAAACATCCTCGCCGGAGGTCTGGCCATGACAGCAGCTCTGGCTCGTGAGTTTGATGGTCTTTTGCCACTGTCGGCGCTGAGGCTGACTGCACCCTTTCTTGCAGCCAGCAAGGTCTCGTCTGGATCCATCCTCGACTATGCTGTCGAAAAGTGCATCGATTCCGATGGCAACCAGCGATGCTCCAAGCCCTTCCCCGTCCTCAAGTCGACGTGCTACGAGATCAAGTGGTCCACCGAGGGCACTCTGTCGCACACCACCGTCGAAGTCAGGGATGCTGGCAGCGACGAGATCGTCTTCTACAGAGACACTGATGGGCAGTGGAACTCGGAGAAGAACGAGGTGAGCTGCATTCGCACATCGCAGGGTGCCCGGAGGACTGACAAACCATCCCCAGCTTGTTTACGTTGATTTCAAGCCCAAGATCTACAGGCAGGGAAACAGCACCGTCGACTACACCATCAAGACTTGCGAGTAGGGTTGGTCCGAGTGGGGTTGGTCAGACGGCGGTTCTCGATTTGTAATGCTCTCGCGGGCTGTGTATGTATCATGTGTTTCGCTTCGCGGTAGACAGATCCAAAGCTGCTGATGGTTAGGATTCAGTCCAGTCGTTATGTCTCGTTAGTGTGCTCCCGGTTGCTGGCTCTTCGTCGAACACTGCATCATCATGGGCTTCTCTTAGGCCTCGTTTCTTTCATTCGCTACCATACACCATTCTTCTCTCGGAAACAGCAGGACCCGACCGATTGTCTACGGACAGAAGGTGATGGTGATCTGGGGGACCCGCCGTCAGCGAGACTATGACACGATGTATCCCGTAGCCCACTTACTCCAATGTTCTGCGCCTCGCATTGGTAAACAATGCCGTCGGTAGTGTCGGTGCCGGTGAACACGCCCGGGCAGGTCGTACTGTCAGTCCCTTCGCACGCGCCAGGCGGACCGTCACCGGCGCACCCGTTGGTGTAGACTGCATCGACATTGTACGCACTGCAAAGAGTGGGCAGCAAGTCATATCAATGAGGAGGCCGAGGGATGGAGGAGCGACTTACAAGACGTGATTGCCTTGAGTCTGCTCCGAGTAGTTGATCGCGTTCTGGGTGTCGCCAGCGTTATCTCCGGGATCGCCGACGTTGGTCAAGGTGAATTCGACATCGTTGCAGTTGACTCCAGAAGAGGTGCAGGTGCCACCGGGACCGGCGAAGCCATCAAGCCAAGCGACGCCTCCGAGGACAGGACCGCCGGTGATGGTGGTCGAACCTTGAGCATCCGCGCCTTGGTAGAGCCACAACGGGGTACCGGCGCCGCAGTTGTTGACGAGCTACCATCATCGTCAGCGTCGGCGTCGTCTAGAACCGATGAAGGAGCTCACTGTGATTGTGTGAGTCTCGGTGTCTCGCTCAGTCGGCGCAGCAGCCGCGGCAAGAATTCCGAGGAAAGTAAAGAGGATGCGAGAGAACATGGTGTTTGATCGGTTTGGGTGGTGGGAGGTGATTGATTGAAACTGGTTATGAAGTGGGACTGTTGGGAGTGGTGCAAGATTCGATACAGCTGGGACTGGCCTCTTTATATGTCCCCAATGCTCGTCGGCGTGACGGGCTGGGTAGACTGCGCTGCCATCGGATCATGTGGAGATTCCGGTTAGAAGCTTCCCCCCTCATCGATCTCCCCAGGCCTCACACAGCTTTACTCCACCTGATCAAGCCTGCTCCACCCAGCACATCTTGTTGCCTTCAAAAAGAGTACACATGCCGCGCACCCCTTTCGCGATGATCCGGCGGGTGACACCCGGTATCGGCCGTAAAACAAAAGCAAAGGACCCGAGTTATTGCAGTAACCGAGCCCGATTTGGCTGTTTTCGGCCCCTCTTGGTCATCTGCGATGTCCGACGCAGTGCTATGCTATGCTAGAAGGATTGACCGACCATTTGATGCTCCACCGCGACCGTGCAAAAAGGGATCTACGGAGATTGTTCATGATCTCTTGGCCGGTCTTGCTTGTCACGATCATGGTTGGCGACCCAACGACAGTAGCGATTACCGATACATTATTGAACGTTGAGCTCGGCTCGCGCTGAGTGACTCTATGACTGATTCAAATGAAGTTGTCAAATTCCGGTCCTCTCCTTATTTCCAGGTCCAGGCGCGACGATGAGCTGCGCTCGCCTAGGGGCCCGACCCCGAAGGCGTGTCACAATGATTGGCGCACATACGGGGACTCGGCCCCGAGACCGCTCCACCTGACAGTCGGCGACCCCCCATAAGGCTAGCGGTCTTGATGGTACACTCACAGCGGAGGGCCAACGATCTTTCACAGCCATTGCGACTCATCGTGATTACATGGGACCACCACTCGTCAACGCTGGACCGGCTCGGTCTGGCAAAATAACCGTGCGGGTATGCTGTATGATCCATGGTCTGCGGAAGTCCTCCCATTTTGTGAAAGAAACCCGCACAAAGTGCATTCCGACGGGTCCGGGAACCGTGTTACATAATGATACAAGGGAGATAGCAGCGGGACCCAACCCATAAGATTTTCCAGGCAAATGCTTCGAATCACTCGGTATCGCTATCGGCTGGTGCATCTTCTCCAGCGTGGGAGCCATAACTTTCAATCTGGTGACATACTTGATGACTTTAAGCGAGGATAGTAGGTCCAAACTTTCCGGCACGTAGATAAGTGGCATGGGCATGCCTTTTGACCCCACCTGGTCCACCGAAGTAGGCCCAAACCTGCAATACGTCTCACTTTCCCCCCGGAGAGAAGCGTAGGACTGCTTGCTTGAGACCCCATAAGCTGCTTTGTTGTTTATGCCAGGCAGTGAGAGGCGCGAGATGAGGGTCTTCTTGAGCTGCCGTCTTTAGCGGACTCCTAAGCCACATCCGGCACACAGTGACCCGAAGGTGACTCGATCAACAAACCCGACTGATTTCCCTTTCGACTACCACGCAACTCTTCCACCATGCAAGTACCGCCCACACCATTCCTGCCCAACGTACGATTCGACGATGAGTCATTCCTCCTATCCACCGCACCTATCTTCGCCGATGTTTCTCTCGGCGCCGAATCCGAATGGGGCCAGGATTCGGACTACACCCTCAGCCAAGCGGGACCCTCTCGCATCCCGGTTCCCATGAAGCGGTCGATCTCGGCAAACAAGACCCTAGACCTAGCTGCGTATCTACCTCCTATGATGGAGGATGAGGACCAAGATCTCCGTCTGGAGGAGACGATCTTGTTCGGGAGAGGAGAGAGGGTAATCCCACCGGTCATCTCGCACAAGCGGAATGGCAGCGAGAGCGTGTGGAGGAACGCGGAGCGGTCGAGAACAGGTACGCTCTGTGTCCCATCTGTCAAGCCGACTGTTTGACTGACGGTGAATAGGCCCGTCATCCCCATCTTCTGCCAATAACCTCTCGTCTTGCCTCGTCACCCCCACCCTTCCCCATCCTTCCCTGCCGATATCGGAGGCATCCTCCTCGACCTCCCCTTCTCAAGCATTATCATTGTCGAGAAAACCCGCTCCAACCCCAAACGCTTCTGTCGAAGAGCCAAGCGTAAGTGAAAAGCGACCAGAAGAGGAAAAGAGCGTGCGGGGTCTCGCTGCCGAGGGCGTGATACAGGTGAGTTACAGATTAGTTGCTCCCCAATACTCGCTCACGAGACGACAGAAACACAAGAGCTCGCATGTCGCTTCCGCTGTCAAGACAGTTCGACCCTCAGCACTCTCACGATATCTATCCAAGTCGGCTATCTTGAACCCTGCACAGGAAAATCGCCCTGCATCGAGGCAATCGATCTATCCACCTCTGCCACCCCCAACCCCTCGAACGCCTGTCCACGCGACTCCTCTCGCTGCCACAAGAACGGACAAAGTAAACGTCACAGTGCCCTTTGCTGCGGCCGGCAACTCTGTCCAGCCGTTCATCGCTGTCACGGGTGTATCCTCTAGTTTGGCTTTTCCGACATCTAGCCGGTCCACACCGGTGTCTTCCTCGGCAGAAACCCCTTCCAACACCGGCAGGAAACCACTTCCTCAGAAGTCAAGGCGAGTTGCACGATCGACCGAAAGAGCAAATACGTCCCGGCCCTCTGTCCCAACCGAATCAAATCTAAGCTCGAGTGAATGGGAAGACATTGCACCTACCTCGACCGCTCGAGAGCGCGTCGGCAATACGTCTACTCCACCGCGTTCTCCTCCCGCCACCACCTTTACCCAATCTACTCTGCCCCTTTCTGCGTTGATCGAGTCAACCTCGTCAGCGTCCGTAGTCTGCGTTGCTTCGCTCGCTCGAGAGCCCGTCTCCCACACGACCGGATCTTCCCGCCTCTCCACCTCCACGCGATCCACTCCCCGTCAGCCCTTCTCAGTCTCGTCTTCTCCATCCCTGCCAGACATCGAGGGCGCGCCATCTACCCAGGAGCCCATGGCTGTCAGGAACGACCCACCACAGTCCCCCTATTCGTCAACTTCAACGCGATCAACTCTACCTCAGCCCTCTCTGGGTGATTCCGCTCCGCCATCGCCAGACGATAAAGTGTCCACTTCCGTCTGGAGATCGCCGCGGAAACAGGAAAGGGTGGAAAGGTCCGAAAAGGGTGTTGGCTTGTTTAGTGGTTTCCTTAGAAGGGAAGAGACCCATTCGGGAGATGAGTTCCTCGAAGACGCAGAAAGTGGGAGCGAGAAGGAGGTTGTACAGGAAATGGTTGCGCCGAATCTCGGAGCGAATCGCGAGCGAGTCAGGTATTTGACTCTGAATGAAGACCGTGGAGTGCCTGCTGACCATTGGTGGTGTTCAGAGACCTCAAGATCCCTACATTTGACAGGGAATCGAGCCCCGCAGGAAGAACGAAAGGGATCCCGCGGACGAGGCAAGCTATTCTGAGCACCATAATCTTCGCATGGCTGACATCCTTGCAGTCAGCAGAAGACCGCCGTCGCTCGGATGGATCATAAGAGCATGAACAAGTTGACGGGAGAGAGAGTTCGTCCAGGCCCGCTGAAGCCTTTGTCGAGCGTTCTTTCCAGGTACGTCTGATCGGCATTCCTTACGGGGAGGATACGCTCACTTAGTCGTCCATTCGCAGCGCTTCTTTCAACTCCTCCCGCGCACTCCCAGTCAACAACAATCATGCATCTTCCTCCTCAACCTCCTCCACATCCTCTAAACCACGGGCTCCCCCCCTGGCTCCAAAGAACATCCCACCCACCAATCGACCCCTCCAATCCTCTACCCTCGCCAAAGCCGCCCTTGCTCGGCTGCCCCCACCGACCGCCATCTCCAAGACCGAAGTCCCGCCCCTCGAACGCGCCAAAGATTTCTCGGCCAAACAACGGGTGTTCGAAAAACGCTCGTCGAGACCCATCATGCCCAGGACTCGTCCGATCCAGGGACACACTCCGGGGAAAGCGTCAAAGTTGCGTGCGGCTCAGCGGGAAAAGTTTGACCAAGTGGTCAGGGAGAAGATCGAGGCGAAAGAGAGGGAGAGGGTAGCAATGGAGCGACAGAGGATGGAGAGGGAGGAGGAAGAGGATAGGCAGAGGAGGAAGGAAACGGTGATTTGGGCGCATCCCGTGCCAGAGGAGATCTATGGGAAGGGGAAGAAGCGTCTGGTGGGCGAAATGGTCGAGCTGGCATAGCTGTCTACGTAGCTCGCACCGAGAAAAAGAGTGCCGTCTTAAGCTTTGGAGCTGACGGGGTTGCCTCAGAGGCCGCCCATCAGCCTTACTTTCCCGACCCACACCTTTTTTCCGACTTGTTGAGCTGGCCTTATTAAGCCTCCACTCCTCAACTGCCGAAATTAAATATAAGCATGAAGACGAGACACGCTGTTTCAGCTTTTCATTCTCGTCTTCCTCAGGCGAGTTTGCACATTCCAGATACGGCGCGCGGCAGGCAAACCATGCCAGATCCTGCCACTAGTCACCCATCCCCTGTCCGGGACACATACCGAGAAGCTTCGGCGACGCCATCAGAGGCGACGGTGAGCTCCGCAGTCTCGGCCGTTTCCAATCAGACCGTTCGACCAATGTGCGCTGTCTCCTACACTGATTGTACAGCATGCGGACGGAACCGGTTCTCGTCGCAACCCGCCTCTCATTGTGGGTGGACGAGCCCGGTCATAAGAGATGAAGGTCCCTCGTCAGCGTGGATCCGTAGACTTTGCCTCCTGGTTTGCTCGTGCCTCCGGGGGAAGCTCTACCCCTCCGAGCTCTCGGTCACCTGATCAAACGCCAGCATCTACACGTTGGAAGTACTCGAGACACGGGTGCGACATGATGCAGTACGACACCGTTTCGGGCATTATCGAAATGCGCAGACAGTGACTTGAACGCTTCGATCGGCTGACACCACCGACCACCGGGGACTGGTCGCCAAGTCGCTCAGCTTTTCATTCGATTCAGACCAGAGATCTTTGGCGTGAACCACATAGACGCAGTGACCCCACCTTGCGCATAAGACCCCGACTCCAGCATGGATGCTGTTCGCACTAGGATTTAGAGCGTCGTTGACAGACGAAGGGCTGACATGGGGAATTTTACCCATCGCTTGTATGACTTTCGCTCTACACGACGCGGCACGTCCGTTCTGCTGTCGACCTCCTTGTTCGAGACATTGATTATCATGACGGCCAAGTTGGCGGGCTGGCTCTTATCTTGAGGATATGGATGGATTGCGCCATCTTCCGCTTTGCGTAATGCCGGAAGTATATTTATGCCTGGCCCGGCCTCGGCGATGAGACCTTGACTCCGTCGCATTTCCGATCTTCCCCACACGTTCTCGATACAGACTTTGACTCAGACTATTACTCGACAGCTCGATTCATCGCACCGTCGTCAGCTTGTAGCACACCCCTAGACAGTCGATCCCGTCCACCATCGCAGACAGCTCGACCCACGATGAGCCCCGATCCTCGGCTCCCCGTCGTCTACGGCGACGACCGTCGATATCCCGGCCCTGTGCCCCATCCAGCGCCAGTCTACATCAAAGGCATTCCTGACCAAGAGGAGCTCGAGGCATTTCCTCGCATGTTCACCTGGGGCGAGTTCAAAGAGATGCTCTGTGAGCAGGATTGACCTATATCCACCGTTTTCGACCCGAGCTTACGGACCCGATTGGGCAGACACCTACAACCTCGATCCGATGAGGAGGAATCGAGAGATGCAAAAGAGGTACGAGGCGTGGTTCAGAGGGATCAAGGCGGAGTACGGATCGACGGGTGAGCAGAGCTCTTTGCTGGAATTCATCGGGGCAAGTCACTGATGCGCACCCATTCAGAGGCGTACCTCACCAACGCGCGATTGCCATGGGGTCCCAACCCCGGTCCAGCCACAATCACTCCAGCCATGTCGTCGCCCGCTTCGGGGCTGGTATCGCCCGTATCGGGAACCTCGACGCCGGCATCGGTCGGCTTCGTCTCGCTCTCGTCGTTGCAAGGGGTCAACGGGAGGTTGAGGGAAAAGAAATCGCGGAGCCCGTCGGACGCGATCGACGTGGATGAGAAAGAGGAGGAGCACGAGTACCTCCAATTCGACCCGCGAAGCGGCCTCGATGACTCGAAATACGCCGTTCTGCCGAACGACTGGCCGTACTGTGTCCCATACGGTGTGCGGCACTATGTTGTCTGGTCCAAGGTTTGTTGATGATGTTTTGTATTCCCCCACATCCTCGAGATTGACGTCTCTTGCCTCTCGGTGCAGGTTCCGATAGCGCACCCCGTGCTGGTGGACTTTGATCCCTCGAAATGGCAGCAGATCGAGGACCAGGGACTGTGCGGATTCAGCGGAGTCGTCCCTTATCATCCAGCTTCACCCACCCAGCTCGCACTGTCTCTTATAC
>JASZXS010000035.1:37632-65987 GCA_035521475.1 Tremellales sp. Uapishka_1 | reverse complement strand
CCCTAACCCCCCCCCGACAGTTCCCAGCCGGGCGGAGACGGACGTTGGACGATGATGGTCATTTTGTAGGAACTATACTGCAACTGCTACTGCTACTACAGTGTACTTGGCGGGTCGAAGACTGCGAGCGTTACTGCCAAATGTTGCTGTTTTGTTGGCCGTTGATACCACGTGGTGTTAACGGGTTTTTGACAGCTGGTGCCACCGACCCGTTGGCACCATATGACCGAAACCCTGATCCGCTGTGAATGCACGATCTCAATGTGGCACTTGCATCGAGGGGTCTGCATCGAGGGTGCCAAGGGGGGCTCAATGCAGTTTGGGACCCTCAATGCACGGAAGCATTTGCATCGAGGGGCTCAATGCAGTTTGCATCGAGGGGGCTCCATGCAGATTCTCAATATTTAGGTACAACCTGCGACGACGGGTTGTAAAAGAACAATAGAATCCATATACCTAGTTCCTGTTCCTAACCGTACCCCATATCGGCGTCTGCCTTTCTCAGCCGTATATATAGTCCATAGAAATCCATCCAGAGTTCTTGTTCTTAACTCTGGATCATATGTAAACAGTTGGTCTAAACCCAACAACTCTTGCCCCTCTTGTCTACCTCTTACCCTCGACCTCCGCCTAGTATCCGACCCGACAAGCCAGAGACTTTCTTCGAGCCTCCTCCGTGACATGCCGTGTGCAGTCAATTGAGTGAACCGTTCACTAGCTACGGTCCCGATGGCGAAGACCCGATCAGATACGTACAAGCGTACCAATCTGCTTCCTTGACAAAAGGCCTCACTGCTTAGCTAAGTTTGCTGATTGTCATAGCTTGCGAGCGAAAGCCTTTTCCCTATGTGATCTCTGCATGTCGCGTTGAGTCAGACCCGCATCCACCCCGCAAACAGGGCCCGTTGCAAATCACAAAGTAGCCAGGCCCGGACCGACATGGCAGTAAGTTCGACGCAACACTTCTGCCAGGACTCTCTTGCGATCTCGATATGTCTGTCCGACGTAGTGCAACTGTCGATCACTACATTCTTCGTTCCTCTCCCACTACCAACAAAGTGACCCCGCAGAGGTGTGATCGCCACCCAAAAAGATGTCGTAACAAGTACACCTCAATCGGCAGTTATACGTCGTCGACCCCTCATTTCTAGTTGATCTATTTTGGAACAAGAAATCAAAGTCCGCGACTTGTGTCTCCTTTCAGTCGAGCAGAATATCGCAAATCCTCGTCTCATACGCTACAGCATTGATGTTGACGTTGAGGTGTATTGGTTTCACGCCGTGCGGCATGTTCCCAGTGTTGCTAGTCTGTCTTGGCCCACTCTCCCTGTACCCAATTAAACGGATCGCGTGAATCAAGAGCCCGTTGGATATCATCTCCGATTTTAGCCAAGGATCAGATATCATCGAGTCGTGAGAGTCGTCTCGCACACTCACAATATGTCTTCGATGTGTCAGAGGGCACAATGCCATCACATCCCTTGCCATCGACCTCGATTCCCATATCTTCCCCCGGATGGAAAACCGATGCTAGCCCCATATCCGCCTCCCATTTCCCCGATGCCGGGCGCCATTCCGCCTCCCGATCCGAAACCCATTCCGCCGCCAGGCGTGGTATTGAGCATGCCCATGTGGAACATGTCGCGCAGCGCTCCCTGGGTGCGAATACGCCCTTCCAGAGATACGCCCTGCCTTTGCTCTTCAGCATCTATGGCATCAGGTCGGACTCCGTCGGGCCCGTTCTCAAGGTGCCGTAAAGTATTTTCAGTAACCCTGTTCAACGTTATACATCAGCAATCTGGCTTCCCGCTATAGGACGGATGCCTAAGGACGGATGGAACGCAATTCAAGTAGTGCGAGTATGCACGGTTGGTTTCAGAGGATGGATGAAACGCACCAGTCAAATGGGGGGTTGTTCCTTGCGTTCCCCACCGCCCACATGACTGTATCCACAGTCGATAGTCCGGGTGGTGCGGGTGGCGCGAAGAGAGCCGGGTCAGGACGACCTTGATAATTTTGAAGGTTGCCGGGTCGAGGCTGGATGTGAGGCTGTTGTAAGACTCGCCGGAAAGACAGGTCAAACTCGAGTCCATCGGGACCGATACGAAACATCGGGCCGTTGGAGCTGTCGTACCGAGGTCTGGCGATGCTACGTGTATTGCCATCATGGATACTGGTATTCAAGGGGAGAGTAACCCAACGAGACACCGGGCCGTGAGGTTGATTTGACGTCGACCCGTAAAAGGGGTACGGTAAGTCGTCCAAATCGATGTTGGTCGGAGTAAAGAAAGGAGGCAGGACGCCGTGCTTGTCCAAGTATGCGCGGACGAAGGTGAACATGATGGTCATTGCCGCAGCCATTGGCGCTGTCACACATTCGCCGAGCGAAGTATGCGCCATCGCGGCCTCCGACCGAAGAAGGTGAAACATCAGACTGCCCTCTTCATTCGGGGGGAATGACCACCCGTCGCTCGCCTCGTACCGCCCCCAATCTTCTAGCGAGCCGCAGGCCTCATACCAGTGAGGCCATTTATCGAGGACGCTTCGCCAACCGTAGGCGAAGCCCCGCTTGAGATGAGAGAACTCCGCGTGAGACATTCCTTGACCATCTACCCCTGGTCGATCTCGTAGAGGCTGGTCCCCGTGGGGTCTGGGTGAGCTGGGCCTGCTCTACACCAATTGGATATCCGATCGAGTACATTTCATGGTTCATGACCTCGTAATTGTCATCTGATGTATGAGGAGGCAAACATCGGCAGTGAGGCAGACATGGAGTTGACGCTGTCGCCAGGCTAGTCATTGCTGTAAAGAGACAGCAGGTTTGACGGTAGAACGAAATGGGGGGTTGGGTGAATCTTCTGTATTGGGTGGCAAATATAAGATCTGATAACTGGTCAGATGATCGTTGCTGCGTACTTGCTCTCCATCTTTCTAGTCAGTCCGGTTATCGATCTGCCGGCATGGCCAAGTATGGACTGGAGCGCAGCTGCTGGGACTTTCATCTTTGCGCCGAAAAAGAAATGTAGGCGTGCTGATGAAGCTGAGGCGCTCAAGGCCGTGTATGGTGCACCGTGAGATTAGCCTTTCTCGCTTATCAGAAGATAGGGTCAAACACCATGACATCACCGACAGAGTATATGGTCGTCCACGAATCCTGTTTGATATCGAACCTGGCCTTCTAATATCGTGCCTGTTGCAAAACAGCCGAGACCGGGACTCGGGACCCTTCAACTGATTACAGAACAGTGATACCGAAGATGTCTGCCTGTACGTCGCCATCAGCCACGTGACGCTGGGAATCTCCTCCCGAACCGGGCCGCTTGTTTACCGTGAGCCTCCACGGGGAATAGACCGGTTCTTAATCCCGCCCGTTTGGGTTCCCCCTAGTCAGGCGATTGCAGGGATGAGAGTGGTGGAGCCAGCTGGTCGAGGAGTACGGATGCTCGACTGTGGAATATAGCGGCCATCGTACTGGCCAGGTGAATTCCTTCACCATCGATGGTGATGGCCGTGCTGTGATCATACACATGGCGATGAGAGGCCGAGTGGAAGTTGTACTGCTTTGGAACATCAGTACCTAAAGCGACGATGAGAGACTTATTTGTACCGGAAGTCCATGATGGGGGTTTGCGGACCCAAAACAATCTTGGAACAGGATGACCGAGAGTGTGGAGTCCCGTTGATAACCGTCGGTCTGCCGATCGCATATTTATTCTGGGAGATGGAATGGTGCCCAGCTTCGTGTCGACGCCATTTTGAAACCGGCACTCCGTCCGGTCTCCCCGTATCAAGATGTGGGGACAGGGTGGTAGACACATATATTGGGCGGTGGAATGTTCATGAATACTCTTTGACATCGCGACTCATTCTCCTTCCTCTACACCGCATCACAATCATGCTTCTGCATGGTAAATCACTGTTGTACACCACTACGGTCCTGACTGCACTTGGATTCACCCTCATTGGTTATGACAATGTATGTTTCCTTTCTGGACGCTACGGCGAAACTCATTCCATCAGGGGGTAATGGGTGGGATCATCAACAATCCCCCTTTCATCACGACATTCCACGCGCCTTCGGCGTCACTTGTTGGGACCATTGTTGCGATCTACGAGATTGGTGCCGCGGTGGGCAGTCTGATCACCGCCGTTGTGGGCGAATACCTCGGTCGCAGAAAGTCCATCTTCATTGGCGCCTTCATCATGTTAGCCGGGGCTGCATTCCAAGCCGCCGTGTCGTCGTCCGGAGCTTTGATCGGGGCTAGAATTGTATCGGGACTTGGCATGGTGAGTTTGGCAGTCACAGCCTGATGAACGGCATCCGCTGAGGGATTCAGGGGTTTCTGAACTCAACCAACCCGGTACTCCAAAGCGAAGTCAGCCCGAAAGCCGCCCGAGGTCGATTTGTCTGCTTTCAACTCAGTTGCTTGAATGCGGGTACCATGATCGCCTACTGGGTGGGGTACGGATTCACCTCGGTGTCGGGCTCCAAAGCCTGGCGTGTCCCTATCGCCCTACAAGCAATGTTTATAATACCGATCCTCATTCTTGTCTTTATCGTACCAGAATCACCTCGATGGCTGGCTTCACACGGGAAGTCGGATCAGTCCCTCGCCACTATCGCTCGTCTCAACGGCAAGCCGATAGATGATGAGGAGGTCGTGGCGCAACATACCGAGATCATGGTTGCGGTACGGCGCGAAGAGGTGGCCGGCAGTGGGACATGGAAGGATCTCCTCCACGAGGACGAGTTCAGAAGTCGCAGGAGACTGCTCATCGCCTGCTCCATCCAGTTCTTCCAGCAAATTGGTGGTATCAATTCTCTTAACTATTACGCGTGGGTTAAGCCAGTCTTAACGTGTAACATGTCTCACCCCTATACAGCACTAATCTTATCCTCGCCACTGGTCTTGGTCTGCATGAGGCCTCGCAGCTGGCCGGAGGGCTCTTTACATGGTTCTTTGTAGCTTCTTTCATCCCCTGGTTCCTGATCGACTCAGTCGGGAGACGCAAGCTTCTCCTCGCAACCATCACACTCATGTCGATCTGCTTTGCTCTAGAGGCTGGACTTGTGTCTGATGTGCAGAAGCACGGGAGCAAGGCTGCCGGTGGAGCGGCACTTGCGGTTCTATTCGTATATCTGGGGCTTTTCACGGTGAGCTGAAACCGCGGGACGATTAACATTGATTATTGATGGTCGGTCACTCGTTACAGGTCGGTTTCCAGGCTGTCGTCTGGGTGTACCCGTCTGAGATCCTACCATTACGACTTCGGCAGAGGGGTTCTGCCATCTCGACGTTCTGCAACTGGATCACAAAGTAGGGTTCCCATAAAATGTCTAGCTGATTGTATCCAGCTTTGCGGTGGTTGAGATGACTCCCCCAGCCCTCCAGAACATCGGTTACAAATTCTACATCGTGAGTTTCCATCTAGCTGTGCACGCACTCCTCTTTCGATTGCTCGTTTCTGCATTGGTACTGAACTTCCACTTACGTCTTGCCCTGTCAGATATTCGCCATCATCAACGCATCTTTCCTGCCATTCATATACTTGTTCTACCCCGAGACCAAGGGCCTATCATTGGAGTCAGTCGACACCCTCTTTGCCAAGGGCCGTGACTTGGGACCTTCCTCAATAGGAGCGGAAGGAGTTCAGAGGTTAAACGAGAAGAGCCAAGTTACGCACATTGAGACAGCTTAAAGTGAGAATCAATAGTCGACCATAACCATTGAATCTAGCAACTACGGTGCTTTATGATGGGGAATCATCTGATCTTGTAATTGTTCCGAGCGGAATGTCGTATTATGCAGGGCTCTGAATGTATTCGTACGTAGTAGGCTATCGCTGTCTTGGTCGACCGTCGACCACAATCCTAGACCCTGAAGGAACTCTTTCTAGTCTTCGGCCGAGTCCGGTTCATGACAGTTGCACCACGTTTTGACCTAGGTATGCGGGGCTCATACATCGATTGTCGATATGGAAGGAGCTATCCAGGGAAATCGAAAGGTCTATGCCTTGATTTCCTCCATCGCATCCGCAAAGGCCTTCATGCTAGGGAACTCGAAGTCTGGCTCTTCTCCCAGGCCCTTGACGCCCATGATAGCTTTAGGCCTATTGATCCAAGCACACTTGATTCCGACTTGATGGGCACTACAGTGTGCCGTGAGTTGGAGTTGTCTGGGAGGAACACTGCCACTGACGGCTGGACGTCGTGAAACTTCGAGTTCGCGACACTGAGCACTTCCTCTTTCTTGATCCCAAAGTCTTTGTCGAGATGCTCAAATGCGTAATAGAAATTCTGCAAGTCGGGTTTGTATGATCCGACTATAGGAGCCAGGAGGAGAGCGTCAGAAAGGAAGACCATGGATAGAACCGAGAACATGAGGAGGCGACGATGGTGAACTTACTGTTTTCGGCAGTGTACACAGCGTCAAAAGTGCCCCCTCCAGTTTCTAGCATCTTTCGCGAGCTGGAAGGATATATGGTCAAAGATTGAAAATGTGTCGGGTAGCGGAAGGACCGAGAGGGCTGAACCTACCTGCTGAAGCTCTTATTATCAACATTACTCAGGATGATAAGCTTCAATCCCAGCCTTTGCAGCTTGCCTAAAGCCTCTGCCGAGTCCTGGAAAGAGGGCCACGATCCTATAGAGTTGCCGAACGCTTTGGCAGATTCATCGGTGTCCTCCAATCCGAGGTCGGCGACGCAACGATGGTACGCTGTTTCAAGCCTATTTGTCAATCAGGAGACTGTCCACATAACTTACACTTGGGGGTAGAGCATCGACTTCGTCTCCGCTTGTATCTTTGATTCTATCTTCCCGATCATCGAGATGAGCTCTTCCTCGCCAGGACTTCCTGCCTGATCCAAGATGGGCTTGAGGTTGTGAATAAACCCTTGCTCCCAATCCTGCGCGAAGCTCAATGGACGCTCGAGGGAGCTCCCTTGCTTTGATCACTCACGATGAGTGTCTGCCGCTACGTTAGTTCGGCACTTGGACACTTAGGTAGGAATGAGGACGGACACCATAACAGTCAAACAACAATGCTCTACATTGCGTGATCGGCTTGTGTCCCGAATGAGTGGCGAGGGACACTTACTTGTAGCCTTCCATGACTTATTGCGAGGTGCTCGAATGTCAACGAGTGGCAGGAAAGAGAGACAGTGTTTGTGCAGAGGGGAAGGATCTGAAGTGTATAACAAATCTCTACTCGGATGAAGCGACGGGTAGAGTCCGGTAGAGTCCGAGGAGGAGTCCAGATCTCGGAGTGTCGCTTAACTCGGTTCTATCTCTCAGGGCAGGAATCCGAGCCTAATATCTTATTGTCTGCCTGCATATCAGGTCATGCATCCTGAATTGTAATTACACTGGTATGCGTAATGTACAACTGTTTATCGGGGACAACCCCATGGGGCCTGCGCTCTATGTACAACTATCTATTGGAAACCGAAGACCGAAAAATCTGTCACATTGAGATCCGTGGGGTCTGCAATCCAGTCATTGTTGATATCACTCGCGAAGAAGCTATCAAAGTTCCATTCGGAGATGAAAGGCATGGCTGTCCCCGGAAGAAGCGAATGTTCCCCTGCAGTAGCCGATGGCAGCATTGACGAAAGCCCATGTTGATGATCCGTTGCTATGGGTTGTAGCAGGTCGGCGAGGTTGCAGGCGGACGTGACAGGCGAAGATGTATCCATTGGTCGAGCTTCGGCAAGGAGAGTATTGAGCCGTCTCGAGAGCTGACGAGACATAGCATCGACCACGCTCATTCGTCCAGGATCTTCGCCTTGATGTCTGGCTTTGGCCTGTATCTGAAGCTCCTCAATCAATATCTCGATCGTACCCAGTTGAAAGAGCGACCAATCCGACAGTCCAGATGAGGATGACCGGCTGATGCTCTGAATGATGTAGATTGCACAGAATGCAATCATGCTGGTGCTAAGAAGAGATAGATTCAGCGCCGACGCTTTGAGCTTTGCTTTAACGGCGACTCACTCGAACGTCGCGGAGTTTAAAAGCCCGTTCCAGGTTCGGTAGTGGTTGATCGAGGAGCAACATACTTCGAAAGCCAGTAGGTCACACGCCTTTGATGCCTCGGCCTTGGCAGTAGGATGAGAACCAACTTTCCTCATCACTGTAAGAGCGAGAACAAAGTGGGAGAATCTGGAGATGATGTCGTATTCTTTGGTGCCTAGCGAGTCAGACGCAGTCCACTAGCGGTAACTCACTTTGCGTTTCCGCGCTCCATTCTTTCCTCCATACTGACATCGATGCTTCGATAGACGACAGAGTCGGAGCAAGATCTGCCGCTTTGAAGGAGCCAAGTCGAATAACGAGGTTGGTCTTTCCCGAGTTCAGTATCCCGCATTTGGAGACGGAAGACGCAGACTCACAACCAACTTTCTTAGAGAAACGGATGCGCAAAGGGGACCATCCCAATATGACGCGTTCTATCGATTAGTCAGTCAGAGCGCTGTGGCAGTAACTTACCGAATGCTTTCCCCATCGGAGCAAAGTAGACGATGCAAACACACTCGTGTCTGCTGGAAGTATTGGATATCTTCCCGCTGTCATCGCCATGTTCTGAATAACAATCAGTTCGACTCTATGTGACTGTCCGACCTACCCTATCATGGATATACAACAAAAGACACACTCGATGAGCGTTCCTGACCATTATGTCATGGACAGATTGGTCGTACATTGGGTCGGAGAGGACGCAATAGGGAAGTGGGAGGTCGAGCTTGAGTTCGATGGCCAGGGCAATGGCATGTGAGATATATGACCAGTTCTGATCGCGACATAGGGTAGTCGAAACTTCGGTCCAGGTCGCCAAGCAGAGAAAGGCCTGAACGATCTCGATCGACTTCAGATGGTTGATCCGCACATTTGCTTCGAGTCGAGCTGCATGAGCACGTAGAGACAGATGCATTTGTCGATTCGAACAGAGAGTGGTGAATCCGCTTGCCATGGCTAGGATAACCGCCAGCAGGAATGAGCTTCGAGAGCGAACGAAGGACAGCGTATGGAGCTGGGGATCGAAATGCATCGAGCCGTTCGTTACCGTCTCCATGAATCTGGTCGCTTAGCTAGAACAGACGAACGAAAACTTACAGTTGAAAAAGCCTCTGTGCTTCGTCGAGCGGGACGATGAGCAGAGATATGACATCGTGCTCAGGTAGAGCGTCTGGACGAGCCATCTGCGGCGAAGTCACATGAGGATCTGACAAAGTAGCTTACATCAATGCGTCCCGTGAAAACAGAAGCCTCGTCAACATCAACGTTTGGTTGGGCTCCCGCGAGGAGATTCTCGATGCGCGTATTGAGGTCATCGAATCCTCCATGCGGGTCAATCTTTCCAGTCCATTCCAGGTACTTGTGCAAAACACTCTGAGCATCTCGAAAAGGATATGATTGTGTGGTCGAGCTGGGCAGATCCTCAGGACTGTCAAAAGAGCGATTAATGCACAGTTCCCGGGAGCCGATATGACCCACTCGAGGCTTCGCTGACGCTGAGTAGCTGTGGACGCCAGGAAATGCAACGGACTTGGCAAAACATCCGGGTCATCCGGTTGAGGAATGTCGACGGGCCTGAATGTCTCCACGGAGAACGATGAGCCGTGTGGTAAACGCCTTTTGTTCTTGACCCCGACCTGACGGCCTACGTGTCTTCTTTTAGTTTCGCATATCCTGCCTGTCACCTTGCATCGCTCGCATATCTCGTGAGCATCTTGGCCGCGGGCGTCTCGGATGCACCTGCGATGTGGAATGTCATCTTACGCCGCGCCGTTACAGGCTAGACTCACTTCAATCGGGATTTTCTACAGCTCTCGCATGCCGTGGTGTACATAGCGGAGGCTGACCGAGTCGGCTCCCGAGGCAAACATCCAAGTAGTGAGCACTCCGTTGAGCCGCAGGCGAACTACGATTTAGTTGAGAACGGCAGATGATGGCAAAAGACTCGAGTGGATATGGTGAGTTCTGAACGAAAGGCTGATGATTTGATTCCGCTCTGGGCTGCAGGCAGGCACCGCTGCCAGGGTCTGTCAAGCAGACATGCATGCGATGGCAAACCGAAAAGAACAGACTACAGGTACTCTTTTCTGTCCGGGCCGAAAGCGCCCAAGTTGCTCTTGGTATGCAGAAACTCGACTGCACTCTGGTGATCCTCTACGTAGCCAACTCCTCCCATCGCTTTGTCTGCTCGAGCTAGTCAGCGAGAGACGTTCACATCTGGAAGAGGGCAAGCTCACAGTATCCTGCAATCCTCAGGATATCCTCTGGCAATCTTCTCGCCACCTCAATGGGCGTAGACAGGATCTCCTCTTGATCCTGACGGAAGTAATCGCGCTGTCCAAAGACTGCAAAGATGGTTCGTAAGGCGTCTGCGTCTGTCGATTCACACCGGTTCACCCCGGACCCATGGTACACATTTCCGAGGGTGAAAAGCGCTGATCCCGGTTCCATCTCGGCATAGGTACACTCCGATACTTTTGGCGCTCGATCATTTGGCCAAAGATGACTCCCCGGAATGACCGCCGTCGCTCCATTCTTCTGGGTACACTTGGACCCAGCGATGAGACAACCCATCATCGGGGTGAAGAGAGGATTCGCCGGATCGTGTCGAATAGCATAGGCGATTTGGTCCTGACGAATCAGAAAAGAACGTCGAATTTGTGCCGGAACTCACTCGATGTAAAGGTTGCGCTTTAGCTCCTGGAACCAGTCTGATCGCAGCAGTTGACGCCAACATGTACCCACTTCTCTGGGCAAACCACTTGTCACCTGTGTAGGTTGCGACCTCATCGCTAGCTCGTCAGCGTAAAACTCACTCCTACCCATACCAAAGGAATCTCTCCATGACACCCTGCCACACGGGCAGACGCAGAATGCTCATCACTGTGTCCGGAATTTTGCCCAACAAAGCGTAGACCCTCTGGGAGCCCTCGGGAAAAAAGTCATCTCCCAATTCCTCATCGGCCGATTTTGAGTCGTAGAGCTTGCGACCCTCGAAGTGAGGCTCGATGTTACCCATAAGTTCTCCTAGGAGAGGGGCGGGAAGGAAATTCGAAACGATAACTCCACCATCTTTAACGATGGCCGCTAGGATCTTTTCGAGTGGTTCGGACGCGTCAACAGTAGCAAGAGGTGAAGGCGACATGGGTGCTGCGGTACGAGGACAACCTGATAGCAGGGACGATGCTACCTGGGCGTTCGATCTCCATCATCGGCTAGCCTTATCTCATGTTTGTACTTCCGACTCGATGTCGAAGCCGGGAGGTAGTGACATGGAGTCCAAATCTGGGTTCCGAATGGCCCGCGGGATGCTGTTGTAGGGTTACTCTAAGCGACGCTAACCGCCACCGGTCTTATCTTCTCCGAATGCCCGGGTAAACCTCGCGGGACAGATCGGACTCCAGAAAGAGGCGGAGCTCAGATATCTAAGTTCAGTCGATGATAGAATACGCCGAGCAGACTCAGACAAGCGCCGCTAGGTGTGAGTCTCCGAACCAGCCTCGCCTTATCTACGTCTATTTCGACTCCGAGGAAAACACTGGTCTTGCAACCCAAGCCTCGGACTCCAGTGCTGCTCGGAACTCAGATACCCACTGATAAGTGTACCTTGACTCGCTCCCCAATCAAACAACGGCAATATATAGCCATGCTCAATCTGCGGTCTCCTCATATCATTCTTCTCACCTAAGCTCCACTGAAGCGACATGATGAACAGTCACGAAGACGAGAAAACCGCCGACACTGCCGACATCACCGCTAACGTGGATGTGCTCGAAGTAGACGCTCGAGCCGACTACTCTTCGGGGTCAGCGTCCTTGGAAGATCAGATATCACACAATCTCATCCACCGGAAGCTTAACTCGCGCCAAGTCCAACTTACCTCTATCGCAGGCTCCATCGGTGCCTTGCTTTTTGTGGGTATAGGGTCTGGTCTGTCATCAGGTCCGATAGCCTTGATTGTTGGTAAGTGTAGCATGGTTGAAGAGTCGCTCAAGATTCAGGTTTCCTCTTCTGGGGCACAGTTGTCTTTGGCATCGCTCAATGTCGTGAGTGTGGCCGTATTCGTCTACTGCTGACCGCTCAGAACTCGAGATCGTCACACTCTTCCCGTTGGATGGATCTTTCATCCGATTAGCAGGCCGCATGGTTGATCCGGCGCTCGCCTGCGCTGTCGGTTGGAACCATTTCGTGGGTTCATGGTGAAGGACCCCTCCGCTAACAGGTCAGTTCGCGCAAACTTCCTATGTTGTCTTCGAGGCTACGGTTATCAACACTCTGGTGGAATGGTGGGGCTATCATCTTTCCCCAGCGATCTTGATCACTGTGTCTCTGGTTCTCTACTTTGGGATCAACATCTATCGCGCAGACCTCTTTGGAGAAGCCGAATGTGAGTACTGTCTGCCTTGCGTCTATTAAGCTTCAGTTTGGCTCGCTCTTGGAAAGGTTCTCTTGGCTCTGGGGCTTATCGTTTACACTTTCATCACCATGGTCGGTGGCAACCCACTCCACGAGTGAGTAATCGAGCATCGAGCATCGCGATGCTCACTCTCCGCAGCGGCTTTGGCTTCCGCAACTGGGTGCATCCAGCGCCATGGGTCGGAAACTCCCCATCCTCGAGGTTGGAATCCTTCATCAACGCGGTGAATGTCGCTGGCTTCTGTATGGCTGGGCCGGAGTATATTTCCATGATCGCTGGGGAGGCCAAGCAACCTCGGAAATCCATCACACGGGCTTTCAAGACTATCATGGCTCGACTGATCGTCTTCTACCTCGGTGGTGCTATTTGCGTCGGAATTTTGGTGCCTTCTGATGATAAAACGTGAGTCACACGGTCTTCATAGATAAAGCTAAGCTTCTCCAGTCTAACCGACGGAAGTGATACCTATGCCGGGGGCTCTCCTTAGTAAGACAGTCTACAAAAAGGGCAAAGCTAACGTCGTAGCGTAATCTCCATGAAGCGCCTTGGCATTCCTGTCCTGCCAGACATTGTCACTGCGGTCCTCCTCACAGTGATCTTCTCTGCGGGCAACGCATATACCTTTGGTGCCTCTCGAAGTCTCCACGCCATGGCTCTGGACCACAAGGCGCCAGCATTCCTTCGGAAGACCAACAAACACGGTGTGCCATACCCGGCTGTCATCTGTGTTCTTCTTCTCTCCACCCTCGCTTACCTCGCGCTGGGGACCGGTAGCGCCGTTGTCCTAAACTGGTTGCTCAACTTTTGTACAGCCGCTACGATGTTCAATTGGCTGGTCATGTCGATAACTTGGATCCGATTCAACTCTGCGATGAGAGCTCAGGGCATCGACCGGAATGAGTTTTTGATCAATCGATCAAAATACCAGCCATACATCGCTTATTGGGCCGCATTCTGGTCGTTCATTTTCATCTGGGTCCAAGGGTACGCGGTGTTCCTCCGCGGTAACTGGAATGTGCCGCAATTTATCTTCAACTATGGCATCGTCAGTGGGAAGCGAATCCAACAAGGCGCACCCAGGCTGATTCTCGCTCTCATAGATCGGCCTCGCAGGGCTGATCGGCCTGTGCTTCAAGGTTTTTGGTCGAACTCCCTTCCATCGCAGCAAGGAAGTAGATCTGCACTCAGATCTTGAGTTCTTTCGAATTCTGGACCAGGAATATGATCGTCAGCGAGATGAGGCACCTCCTATAACGTTAAAGGATAAGATTCTGTATAGGTTATTCTGAAGATGTTCTGAGGGGCCTCGAGGAGCAACGGGTCTACATAGAGTTATGAATGTAGAAAAGGGTTCCTTTGTCCTTCCAGCGATGGTGGCTTCTGCACGAGTAGCCAGAATTAGACATCTATCTGACCAGCCCTTCAGACCGATCGAAGTCACGCAGATAGCACTCTGAAGGAAATGAGAAATCGGTCCTCGAAGCAGATCCTTTGATCTCGCCAGACAGTCTCGAAATTTCCCCTCCTCGGACAAGCATGTTAAGTCAACATCCTTCTTAGATGGTGGGTGGCCCTGGTATGTAGCACGGCTTTTATATCAAAATATGGGTGACTGGGCGCCTCCAATGGATAGCTCTTGTCGGCTTCTCAAGCCTGAAGAGCAGACGAAAACAGGTCAACCTATTGCGTCTACTAGCTTTCATATTCCGCTCTCCCTAAACCTTCTCTTTAAAATCCTCGGACTCAGCCTCCGCGTCTATGGGAGCAAACAACTGCCGGCCGCTAGGATCGTGCTCGGCATCCCATTGCGCCAATGCGTCCAGTTTTACCTTGATGATGGAATGTGTTAAACCGCCATTATCGAGCTCGACAACACTCGGACGGTGCTCGTATTGGCCCCATTTGGGAAACCATTTCGCCCAAAAGACATAATATATGCCGCAAATGCCGATACTGCAAGGGTTATTAGTGGTGTCACTCTTATTCGCTCAACTGCTACTAACCAGCCCAAACCGACCAAACTAGACGTGAAGTAGGCAAAGTGAAATGCCCCAGCATTGATTCCACCCTTGGGAGGAACCCATGGCATGATGAGAAGAAACAGAATACTGGCGAGATAGAAAACGACGACAAACGTCCAACTTCGGTATTCACTCTTGGGAAGATTGAGTAACTTCCTTTCCCGTCGCACGAAGAACAAGCCCAAAGTCATCAGGCCAAGGAAGAACGAGTTGGGATAGTTGGAAAGTGCCACGACTATACTGATCAGCTTTGGTCGCTGGGCATCACGTACTGAATGAGAATGCGTCTCCAGCCGGGGGAGCCAAGATCATAATGATCGTCACGACCCATTTGATGAGAATCGGTCCGGCGGGTGTTCCGAATGGCCTTGTGGAGGTCCAGAATCTCGGAAACGGGATTACGCCTTGTCGTCCAATTTCTCTAATGAGTCTCGTTTGACCAATGAGCACAGCCAGAATGTTTCCCCCCGCACTGAGAACCGGAAGGATGGTTAATCCCTTTGCCGCCTTTTCACCAAACACTCTTTGGAAGAACAAGCTTGCAGTAACTTGGGTCGATGCAATGATGTCCGCCTTGGGGACTGGAGAGTAAGGCTAGTTTAGCTTTGGAGAACGGTACAGCTCTCAACTCACGCGCTGCAAAGTACGCAACATTAACCAGGAAGTATAAAATAGCGACAATGGAGACCGCCACGGTAGAGGTTCTCTTGATGGTTGCAACGGGGTTCTTGATTTCGTTTGCGAGCGCGAAGGAGTTGTTGAAGCCACCGTATGAGAAGATGATGTTTACCAGCGCATTGGATAGGTTGTAGCCATCTTTACTCGTACCGTGAAAAGAGTCTTCGAAATTGGCTTTGGGGTGGCGAATGCTCTTAACTCCACCGCCTAGGACGACAAATCCAGCGATGGTAATACTACATGTCAGCTGATGAAAAACAGATGGAACTCACAGGAGGAGCGTGAGCAACTTGACGACACCGAGAATGTTGACGATCTTCATGGAATACTTGGTGCTGAAAAGGATAGCTAAAAGATTAGCCGAATTCCCGTCCATGCGACTCACGCAGACAGATGACAGTGTAGCCTGCAATAGCAACGCCCTTTTGCGCCCAATCACTTCCCGCGTGACCAGTCATCCTGAAGATGTATTGCGCGAGAACTACAGTCTCAGCGTTGTCGTTGTCACAACTGACTCACCAATGGCATTGCTGGAATTGAAGGACAATAAAACTGATTGAACAGCAAAGGCGACTGGAAAGAAGTATCTGGGCTTGGGATACGCTTGCTCCAGGTACACAGCCTCCGAGCCTGATCGGGAGGGGAAGTAGGAGCAGAATTCGAGGTACACCGAGATCCCGGCCATGGAGATGAACCATCCCAGCACCCAATAAATCAGGGCGAGCCCGACGGAACCAGTTCCTTTAAGAATGGATGCAGCTGTAGCTGTCAGTAGCTAGACACGATGAGTAACTCACGAGTAGAGAAGATCCCGGTTCCGATTAACCTGTGAAGATCGCAAACATTAGATAAAGAGTCCCAATATCTTTCGCGTTAATTAAAAATTAACCAACATGGAGACGTTGAGGAAAGTCGCGGTCCAGAAACCAACTTCGTGACCGAGCGGAGATCGGGTTTCGATTGGTGCACCCAGAGCATCCTGGTAGGTAGGTGCTGATCCGTTCTCGCCGACTTCCTCAATGTATTGAAGTTTGCCTTCATGAACAAAGACATGCTCTCTTCCGAGGACCGACTGGTTGGACTGAAGAATTGATAGCGCTTGCGACATTGCTGCGTTCTGACGCAACCAACGGAACAGTGAATGGTTGATTTACTTATACATCGCAAAACTTGTCGCTCAAAACACGTACGGACGTCTGTGATCGCCATATTGCTACCCGCTTGGCGTCAAGTGACCACTATCGGGCTATGGAATGGCGACAATGAGGAGAAGCCATCCATCGGGGTGACCTCATTATGTGCGTGCATGGCAACAGATTGCGCGAGCTCGACACGGTCTCGCTTGATATTGTGCCTGGCAGGAACGGTCATTTCACTTGGCAACCTTCAAACGTGTGATCGGTCCTTTCTTTGTCCGTAGCCGGATACTTGGCGAGGAGATGGTAAGGCGAAGCTGGGAGTAACACGGAAGGAACCAGAGGGGTCACGAATCACCTCGTCCTCCTAAACGAACGAATCACTCTTTTCGGTAAATGCAAATCAATCGGGATGCGGCAGAGATCCGGCAGTCGTCACTCGGCGCCATGCGACTTCGCTTATATCCGACCGTCACCAAGCAATGAGGCCCTTGTTGATAGCAAGCGACTGCATTCATCAGCATCAAGGCTACAATAGTTTGCTCCACTCAATACTCCTCGCCATCGATTCAAGCCATGTCGCCCGCACCAGCCTTACCAGAATCTCTCGACTTTGACCATCACCTGTCCAAGAGGACCAGGGCCCTACAAGCGGGGTCGATGAAAGCGCTTGGCAAGCTCCTGGCTGACAAGAAGAATCTCTTGTCGCTCGCTGGAGGTGGGTGGTTTGCTTGTATCGGCTGCAACTACTGAATATATGACATAGGGACGCCACACCGTATGATTTTATTCTCACGTCCGAATTCGTGTCTGAAAGCACTCCAGCATCCCTTTTCCCCATGAATCACGCGACATTCACTTCTCCTTCTTTGGCTTCACTTTCCTCGGGCAACGTCAAGTCTTGGCAAGAGGGCACGTCAGAAACAACCCTGCAGCACTTAAAGAAGACCGGTCCTGGCACAGAGAACGATCCTAGCGGGGTTCTGGATCTCAACGTGGTCCTGCAGTACGGACTCACCAACGGTTTCTCGGTTTTCAGTGATCAGCTGAGAGAGATCAACCACCTAGTTCATGGTCAAAAATACGCAGACCAAAGCATATATATCAGTTTGGGGAACACTGATGGTAGGTTACCCTTCTTCTGCCTTCGGAATGGACGCTTATTGGCATCAAGGTGTCTCTAAGACGTTCAAGTTATTGGTGGAACCCGTATGTCAGCCCAGCCGTGGAACCTCTTGCTGACAAACTGTCCTTAGGACGTTGACACCGTCCTCACGGAAGAATACTCCTTTTCCTCGTCGTTGAACTCTGGCCGAGCGATCGGAGCCAAATTCTATCCAATAAAAATTGACAAGTCTGGACTCATCCCCGAGGATTTGGACAATGTGCTTTCCAGCTGGAGAGAGGAGACTCAGGGAAGGAAGCCCCATGTCTTGTATACTATCCCTTGTGGCCAGGCATGTCGTTCCTCGTCGACTCATGACAAGCTGACGAGTATCGTTACAGAACCCCACAGGAACTATACAACCGGAGGAGAGGTATGAGCAGATCTATGAGATCTGTCGGAAACACGACGTCATCATGTAGGTTTCTTTCTTGTATCAAAAGCTGGGCACTGATGATGTGGCAGCGTGGAAGATGACCCATATTTCGGTGACTGATCTTTACCACTTGATATACAATGACCTAACGCTATCCATAGCTCTACAATATACTCCGTACGAGTCTGATCAGTCCATCCGGGCTTCCAACTTTGCAGCCGCACGAGATCAGATGCCACCGCTGCCCGCTGTTGGGGGACCGGATGATTTAGAAAAGGTCGCCTCGGTCTTCAACGAGTACGCGGGAGTGAAGAGCTATTTATCGAGAGATGTGGATGGAAGAGTCGTTAGGATCGACACTTTCAGTAAGGTCTTCGGACCAGGTCTTCGAATCGTGGGTGGATCGATTCCTCGTTTGCGATGTCTGATGTCTATTCCAGGGATGGGTTACCAGTAATTCCGCCTTCACGGAAAGATTGATGAGACTCGGGGGTAGGTAGTCGAGGCTGTCCTTTGCCAATACTGACCGCATTCTCGTCCTTCAGAGACCAGTACACAGGTGCCCAGTAATCTGAGCCAAGCTGTTGTCTCGAGCTACCTGTCCGAGGAGAACTGGGGTATCAGTGGCTGGATCCGATGGTCATGGGGTACGAGAACATCCAAGTCGTGCGCTATTATTCTGATGCCATTGGGACTGCAGCCGTTAGACTCGAGTACGAGCTGAAGCGGAACTTCTTTCTCGACTCTTTTGCGAAATATGTCAATCCAGCTCAGGCATCGACTGTGCCTTGTCAGGCAGGCATGTTCCAATGGATCGCGATAGACGTCGCATCGCATCCCCAGTTCAGAAAGACATTGGTCAACTCTGGAGTCGACAGCGTCCACATCGAGCCTACCGAAGTAGCCGGGTTGATCCCCAAGTCGTCCGACAATGAATATACGAATAACACAGGAGAATTGATCGATGACTTGTGGAACTACCTGATTCACCATGCCGACGTGCTATTGATGCCCGCCAAGCTTTTCCAAGTTCCAAAGCCGGGTGTGGACGAATCAGATCGACTCAACTTTTTCCGAGCTACCGTATGTCCTTCACCGGTGAAGCATTGTTAACCATGCGTCGTAGTTCGCGGGTGATCTGGTGACCATAGACAAGGCGCTTCAGGCTTTTGGAAAGGGATTAGACGTGAGTAAGATTATATGAAAGTGCATCAGAGCTAACGGAAGTTACTGTAGGAATGGTTCTCCAAGAAAGATTGAGGGAAAGTCGAAGTCGAAAACGCATCATGTTACTATTGAGCTTTCGTCCAGCCTGCGTAGTCTATACTGAGGCTGTTCTTGGCGGACCGGAGCTCAAGGTGTAGATAAGTCAGGTCTTGCATTCTCCGCAATTCCACAGACTTATTCCCTGCGAGACCGATCGATGGGAGTGTGGTTCCGCCTGTTTGCGCCTTTTCGGATTCGCGCAGTAGGACTTGATGTTGATACACGAGCTTACTTCACAGCAGCCTCAATGATTATTGCAGTACCAACAGGTATTAAAATCTTCTCATGGCTTGCAACATGTTACGGTGGTTCAGTCGCTTTCCGCTCACGATGGCAAATTTCCATCCACTTTCTGGTCCCATTGCTTCCAGTAGCATAGTCAATCTGCTTATTAAGTACAGTCCGAAAGGACACGTGAACTCACCTCTCTTACTCATTCTACTTAGTAAGCAAAGACGGGATTCTAAGTACTGCTCTTCAAGCAGACCGATCAGCCGGCAGTCCGCCACAGCAACATTGCTGCTTCAGTAGCGACCGCGGCTTCCATCGTTGGATTTCTCGGTATCTTATATCTGTCCAACAGAGATTCCCGCAAACGGGAGGTGGGCAGTTTGAAAGACCATGGTTCCGAAGGCGTGGTATCAGAGAAAGATTTGGCGATGGACGAAGGAGAAGTGCCGGTCGCTTCCCTAGGTCATAGATTCCCTTGAAGCTGCTCTGGTTGACCGAGATGGACCAGATAAAGGCGTGGCTCTGTTCCCGGACTGAATTACGGAATCGGGAGATGTGACGCCTAGTGGGAAGTGCGTGTGGCAAGAGTCAGAAATGTCAGGCTGGCGGGGCTCCCATGGGTGGAGGAGCCCTGTCACCTCTGACGCGTGCCACATCAACACGATCGACCACATGGAGACCAGTGTAGCCTTTCTGCAATTATCTTCACATACAAGTATCATGTCCCATATCGCAGACTCGAACCACGACGCTCCTACGCTCTTCCATCAGCCGCGACCGTTCAAAAATCCGGAGCAGTCCAAGAAGTGCTGGGACACGAGAAACATCTTTTATAGCTGTCTGGACAAGAACAACGTGGAGCGACGTGAGTAGCTGAGTCTGGTTCGAACTAACCCTGTCAGCGCCGGAGTATGACCTCAGATCCAGCAGGATACACGCAGAACACGGAACCGACAAGATGGTGTGTCATGAGGATCGAGAGCGATTCGAAGCAAACTGCGCAAGGGACTGGGTAAGTGAAGGAAACGACCCAGCTGACGTGCAGGTGACCTACTTTAACCGAAGAAGGATCCTAGAATGCAGGCTGAGAGAATTCGACCCCCATGCGGCGCATGAGGTCAAGGTGAACACCGAAAAAGCCGCCAAGAAGCCATTGGAACAGCATCTGGCGGAAGGCGGCCAGTGAGGAAGGTGAAGGTGAACGGTCTTTACGAGCAACTCTACTAGATGACTTGTACTAGATATTATGGATAAGTTTGAGCTTAATCGCTATCAAGGAGTGGTATGGGTCATTCAACATCCTTCATGTAGATGGACATCAGGCGGTGGAGAGAGCCAATGCGTTAGAGGAGAGTATGTAGTCTGCGACTACTACATCTGATGAGACACTCCCGATGACGCTGCAGCTGTGCAATGAGAATCGCATACCACCTCCGAGGTCTTCATGCCTTAAGTTTTGTTTACATATCACTACAGCTCCGCCTTACAACCGCCAACTCTTCCACTTGCCCTGCTGGAAGTGATGAATTGATAAAGAATGACGAGGACAAGGAACCATATGATTCCCAGCAGCACTGACTTCTCGGGGATAGACGAGGTGGGTGCGGTCATGACGGCTGCTCCTGTTGTTTCTCCCTTCGTTTCCGGCACCATTCCCTCTTTCACCTCTTCCACTGTCACCTCGTCCTCTTCCACGTCGCCAACTTCCCCAAACTCGTTCGGATGGACTTTGACCCAGCTCCGTATTTTGCGGTTCAACTCCTGGTGATATTCTTTCTGGCCCTTGATAACCGCGGGTGTGATGGTACTCTTGAGCCAGGACGAGGCTGACCAGTCGCATTGGGTGGTGCAGTACATGCGCGTCGCCTTTTTGCCATTCAGTTCGGTGTGGGTGAGACAAGTTCGGGTGCGGATCTTGAACCTGTGCGGGCGAACTTTAGCGTGCGATACATGGAAGCTATATATGGTGCTTACTTTTTACCAGTAGGCACATCAGGCGTTTGCGTCTCCGATACGATCTCGTGCGAATTCTCATCCGCGATCACGACCGTCTCGCTGCCGATGCAGTCGGATTTCGAGGGGCCGATGGAATTGTCCTGTCGTCAGAACAGCCCTAGTCCATCACTCACCATATGCATGACATATGTCAGTGATCGCTGCTGCTTGCCTTCCGTTTCCTCCCAATCACTGATCACGACGTCTATCATCAGCGGTGCATCGGATGAAAACTTACCTGTATGCCCTTTGTCGTTTTCATAAAACTCCAGGAGAAAGTCTCGGTTGTGGTAAAGGAGGTTGAAAAGCTGGTCTAGGGGCAAAGGGAATGTCGTATCGATGGCGAGTTCATCGAAGTGCTCCCCGCTGCATTTCGTTTGCTTGACGTCCGTCACACCGCCGGCCTCGTCCACTTCAGTCGTCTCGTCTTCCCCGGTCTCCACGTGCGCGGTCTCAACCAGAGCTTCCCCCTGGATACTGTCCATCATCGCCTCATACCTCTCCGGCGCCTCTGTCCTCCAACACTCCACGAGTGTCTCATAGAGAGCATCTCTGTCTGCCAAGCTTCCGTACCCGAGTTGTTCTCCATCTGCTACCACGTAAACTGCGTTCTGGATCCACTTTGCCGTGGTACCCTTTTCCACCGAAGTGATATCTTTCAGAGCGTGAATGTTTTCCGTCACGTAGCCGAGGATGTTCGACCGGAAACACAGGTGATAACGTGTAAGGTAGAGTCTTCCGTGGAGCAGGATCTTTGCTTGTAGGTCCCCAGACTGCGTTGCAACGACCTCGAGGTAATCTGCTGGAGCATCTTCCCGCCGGAGGGGTTCGGTGAAGAGCCTCTCGAATTCGGTCTGCCGTTTTGGGTTGACTCCAAGAAGCGATTCGGCGGTAGAGGTGGACGCTATGGATGCAGCACGAGCGACCCTGACGGTGCCGGGAGGCGAGAGAGTTGGGTCGACAACGGGAGATGGGGAGATATCGGGATTGACGGGTAAGGCTGGGGCGAGCGCGCTATCGATGGGGGAGAGAGGGACCGAGGAGGAAGGGGCTGTTCCTGTAACTGAGATATCGTTGTTCATGCCGTCTAGTACAGTCAGTAAGAGATTCGTGAGCTACAACTCACATGCTATTCTGTGTGGGTAATGGCGCTACGAGCGTACTAGAGCTGGTCGGGATGAAGGAAAACAACGGCAAGAAGGGCCAAAGCATGGAAGCGTACTCGTATGTCATACACTGACGTCATTCACACCATTTAAGCACCGAATATTGGGTCATTGGGTATCGAGGCGAAATGCGACGGAACGGCTTGATTTCGTAGGGGAGAGCTCCATAGCTAGCAGTTAGATGCATACAGGGAGGGTGAAGTCGTATGAGGAATAAGAAACGAGACAAGAGATCTGTGCAGCATCCGGTACGAGGACAATGTGGCAGAGGGCGAGTCAAGGCTGTGTCTCTTCTGAGTGCATCGCAAGCCACCGATCGATGCACAGCCATTGCGACCTCGCAGACAGCAGCTAAGTTCGATCAGAGCAAGGACACACCAGCCAAACGATGTACTAGTCACACTCATATAGCCCACCTAGTCATAGGTAAACTTGGGATGGGCAGACCACCGTCATCCGAGGTATCCTAGAAGGAAGAAGATTGTTGTCAACAGCAGGAATCCCACATCCTGGGAGATGGAGAGGATCTCAAGGTTGTAGGCCTGACAGACAGCTCGTCTCTGTTTATATGCATCGGCTCGGCTCCCTCTATGAAATGGATCGCCTAACGAACGGACTCATAGCACCCAGACTCGCCGGACTGCAAGGGGAAACCTGTACTTTTCGAAGAATCATTGATGACGAACGCGGCACTGGCGTGACGAAAGGGCGAGATCCATCGAAGCCAAGTCACCCATGGTGGAGTCTAGGGTAGGAAAGTACGTCTGAACAGGAAGAAGAGAATGTTGGTGATAGGCGAGATGATATTGGCTATCTCGATGGTAGGGGATATACCGGCAACGAACGGACCGAGACTTGGCAGGGTGGATCAGCGCAAGTTGAGCGGCATTAAACGAGAGCGAGGGCGTCCCTCTTGTAAGCGAACGTTTCGAGTCGGTCGGAGATTTGCTTGGTTCTTTCCTGGTTTGCGGAAGCAGGCGATGTTTTGCGAAAGCAGGCCGGTCTGAGACGACGGAATGATGTACTGATGGTGACAGCGTACTGATGAGTGGGAACGACGGTATATGTGAACTGGTCAGAGTAAAGTTTCTATCAAGCGCAACTCGCGATTGTCGTAGAAGGCACTTCCTCGGTTCAGGCAGTAGAGTCCATGACGGAACGCAGGCAAGCGTGACGTCGCATGCAGTACAGGTTTGTATGGTAGGGAGCCTACCATGAGCTGCGTTGAGGTTTACAGACCAGCGCAGTAGTAGAGTATCCAATTGAGGAACAGCGAAAGTATCATTCGATAACATCATCACCTGACTCGTACTGGATTTGCCAGATTTGATCCCGTGGATAACCATTCGCAGCGCAAGCTGCAATGACTTCACTTTACAAAACGACTTGCGAGCTTTGGTACATCAGCTAGCTCACATAACACGGCTGAGAAGATCCTAGTCGTACTCAAAAATCGAGATGCGATGCGCAGACGTCAGCGACATCCAACCCATCTTTCATCTTGTCCGACAGACAGTTTAGTCGTACGTGTCATGCACCCTTTCACGGCACTTACCCACATGTTAGTGTTCGAGCGGACGACCGATTGTATAGTCGGCTTTCAGCTCGAGGTCCGACTTCTCCATGCCGACGGAATGGTCGAACATTATTGTCTCGCCGAGACTCCAGCGGGGCCTTTAGACTTTTCTAATCTGGCGGAGATCAAGCGAATGAGGTTTTCGATTGCCCAGTTAGAATCGCCATCTCGAAGTATTGGAAACAACGTCTGAAGATCGTCATTGTCACACGTGTCGCTAGTCGCCCAAGACGACGTAGACCCAAGCCATTCAGCACTCTGGCAATCTTTCAGCGCAAAGATACCTGCCGTAGGGAGCCTGGTGGACGTTCCATCACCCTTCTCCCCGATAGTCACGGAACTATTCGAGCACTAGTGTGCATCATGTCCGTTGATAACGAGTACGCGGATCTCGATCGGCAGGGTCAAGAGGAATTTCTTCGAAAGACGTTTTCCGGCGTGGGAGGTGAAGCGAAGCGTATTCTTGACGCACTAGACGACTGCGAAGACATTTATTTCGAGTACACTGCTCAGATCATGGCACCGCAGTGGTCCAGCGGCTGAGTCGCCATGGTCGGAGATGTTGCGTACTGTGCGTCTCCAATCACTGGTATGGGCACGACTCTCGCATTTGTCGGGGCCCATAACCTCGCTGGCGAACTGGCAAATCCCCGACAGATCTCGCAACGTCATTCCAGTCATACCAGACGCTAATGACACCGCTGGTCACGAAAGCGCAGAAACTAGACTCGCGAATCCTCAAACGGCATGGGGGATTGCCTTACTGAATCTCGTTATTCGGGTAGCGGCTTTCGTCGTCGCTGGCTCCCGTATGTGAACTCCCTCTTCGCGACACTTTTCGCTGGACCACCAGCAGACGACATCGATTTGCCAGACTACAGTTATCTCGTGGTTTAGCTTTGTATCGTCATCTCTAGCCAAATGTATATGCATTGCGACCTAGTCACCATCGAATTTTGCCTGAATCCGTAGATTATGATAGCCCTTCTGACGGGATGTGAGTGGTGAGCTGTCTACAATACCGTCTGAAGTGTCCTCTTTAGATGATTCCGACGGATCTTATGCCACGTGGCATATCTGGTGTTCCTGGATGGCGACATTCAAGAAAAGTCTCTTGCTAAACAACTTGAAGGCTTTAGCTCAACCAAAGGGGATATCCACACAGGGTGCCTTCTCCCAAATCCATTGCCCATGGAGAACTCGATATACTACAGCTCCGACACAGCTCTTGCTAGATTATGTCGCCGAGATGCGATTGACTACTTGAAGCGAATCAATATTGCGGAGCCGGAACAATGTCTACGACTCCCACCCAGTCTGGACCTGCTCAGTCACTTGCAGATGCAACACATGCTCACGGTCCCCTACGATACCTCGCCCATGCACGTCAACTGGTCCGAATGGTCGGGGCCTGCGAGACCAATCGTATTTGGACAAGGCAGTGGTATGGGACTGGGAGAGTGGACTTTCAATAGAATCGTTCACGGCCACGCCTCGGGATTCTGCTTCGCCATCAACTGCCTGTTTGCCTCACTGTAAGTGGTGACTCCCACACAAGCCCTTCGTTGTTCTTTGATGACCCTCCCTGCCACAGTCTACGAACGTTGGGTTATCGTGTATCGGAGGTCGGCGCCAGGAATAACTTGAGGCGTGGAAGCGATTTTGCCAAGGTCCCCTGCGCATTTTCAGCCATCACGCACATTGTCCTGTTAGTGGACTGGCCAGCCGGTCCTGGTCGATACTTCGTCGACGCAGGTTACGGCGGCGGCTCTTGTCCTTTCCCGTTTGTCACCTTTCTTCCGACTTCCGACCGTTTACTGATATTATGGTCGTTCAGGATCCTGCTGCAAGACGGCCAGACTTCTCGCTCGCTGTTGTCGACCGAATCCTTTCGCTTGCGCCAAGAAGTCCTCCGAGTCGACTCCGACATTTGGCACGACCCACCAAGCGGATTCTCAGTTTACAGACGCGTCACACCTCCCGACTATCCGATCATTGACTCTTCCAATGCTGATGCGACCCCCGGATTCTGGACATTAATGTATCACTTTGCGGAGACGAGTCTTTCTCCAGGGTGAGTATGGTGTTTCGATTTCTTGATCGGTCATTAACGAGCGTTCTATCGTAGGGACGCGATGGTGTGCAACTTCTTCAATGAGAAACACCCTCAGGCCACGTGGGCAACATTTTTCGTCGTCTCGCTAATGCTTCCGAATGGAGCAAGAAGGACCTTGGCAAGGTCAAGCACACTGAAGGATGAGAAGGGCCGGGCGAAGCTGTATACGAAAGCCGGCATTACCGCAACAGACGAGAGTGTTGAGTGGATCGATTTTGATACGAGGGCTATTGGAGAGGTACTGCGGAAAGACTTTGGATATCGATTCGGGTGGGCACAACAAGGGGATGAGCCAAAGTACGATCAGCAGAATGTGTGAATGTGAGCGAAGTGTACGCGTATGACGCAATTGGGGCTGCAATGCGCGCGTCGCGGTTTTGGAAGGGCACTAGCGATTTGGACGGTCTCGTGGGCACTCGCTTCGAACCCTTAAATTCCGGTACTCACCTTTGTCTCGCATAAATGGTGACCCTTTACGTCTTGGCGCCCCACCTGAAACTCAGCAGACGATCCATTGTTTTGGAATGCCACGTTCCGAAACGATCGAGCCATAGGTGACTCACTGTGGCAGATCCTGAGCTAAAGTCAACTCAGCGTGCAGATGCAAGGGAAGACACCTATCCGACGTCATTGCACTACACGGGCCCTACCGCAAGGTCGCTAAGTCTACGTGAACCATCATCTCACCCATGCATTGAGAGAATCATGTGTCATCGAGCACGCCATGAACAACAACATTCCTCGATCAAAACGTCATCCGCTGCTGCACAATGGCGCTATGTCAGGACAATACTGCGTTTCTAAGGTGTACTTTGAAGCTTTACGTGAGCTTCAACCTTAAGCACTTCCATGATGATCCTGCGCGCGGTGGTCGTAGGCGAGGTGAACTGCCTCCCTCGATGTCGGGTCACTACCTGGAATTAATCTCTCCACGCTTCATTCATTTGGTGGTTGAGCTAGCGTCTTTCTTTCCATAAGCACGAAAAGGGGCGTGACAACCTCGTACGACCACGCTGCTCAGCAGGCTACTTAAGCTGTACACCTGGCCGCGCTTCTCTCTCCCATTCATTCATTCCACACCATAACCAACAACCCAATCCAATATGCAGCTCAACACCCTCTTCACCGTTCTCACGGCGCTTGCCGTCTCGACCGTCCATGCGGCTCCGATCTCCAGCGACTCGTAAGCTAATTCTAGCCGGCTTACAATGTGGTATTAACCTTCGTTTCTAGGCTCGCCAAGAAGGATGGATCTTTGGGAACAATTCTTGACCCCACCCTTCAAGGACTCGAGCCAACAGTCTCCGGACTAGGCCTCGGCGTCCTTGATCCTACCGTTGCTGGTCTTGACTCTACCGTCGACACGCTCAGAAGGAGAGAGGGATCTTTGGGCACAATTCTGGACCCCACGCTCGAAGGCGTTCAAGGTACCGTTACCGATGCCAGTCTTGGCGTCCTCGACCCTACTCTCAAAGGCGTCCAAGGTACTGTTGATACTCTTCGAAGGCGAGAGGGCTCTTTGGGAACAATCCTGGACCCCACGCTCGAAGGCGTCGACTCGACTGTCACCGATGCTAGTCTCGGTGTTCTCGACCCAACACTAAAAGGCGTCCAGGGTACCGTTGATACTCTGCGAAGACGGGAGGGATCTTTGGGTACAATTCTCGACCCCACACTCGAAGGCGTCCAAGGTACCGTCACCGACGCCAGTCTTGGCGTCCTCAACCCCACACTGAAAGGTGTTCAGGGTACTGTCGATACTCTGCGAAGACGGGAGGGGTCTTTGGGTACAATCCTCGACCCCACACTCGAAGGCGTCCAAGGTACCGTCACCGACGCCAGTCTTGGCGTCCTCAACCCCACACTTAAAGGTGTTCAGGGTACTGTCGACACATTGAAGCGAAGAAACACTGGCGAGCTTGGCACCACTCTCGACCCCACCCTAGGAGGTGTTGAAACGACAGTCTCCGGCCTTGGTCTTGGTGTCCTCGACCCCACTCTCAAGGGCGTTCAGGGTACCGTTGACACTCTCAAGCGACGTGGCGAGCTCGGTACCACCCTCGACCCCACTTTGGGAGGTGTTGAAACGACAGTCTCCGGCCTCGGTCTCGGTGTCCTCGACCCCACTCTCAAGGGCGTGCAGGGTACCGTTGACACTCTCAAGCGACGTGGCGAGCTCGGTACCACCCTCGACC
>JASZXS010000035.1:0-37532 GCA_035521475.1 Tremellales sp. Uapishka_1 | reverse complement strand
CCACTCTGGGAGGTGTTGAAACGACAGTCTCCGGCCTTGATCTCGGCGTCCTCAACCCCACTCTCAAGGGCGTTCAGGGTACCGTTGATACCCTTAGGAGACGTGGGGAGCTCGGCACCACTCTTGATCCTACTCTCAAGGGCGTAGAGTCGACCGTGTCTGGACTCGGCCTCGGCGTCCTTGACCCCACTGTGGCTGGTCTCGACTCTACCGTTGATACTCTTTAGTCGGGGATATGAGTCCGATGTGTGAGTCTTTTTTCTGGATCGTTTTGCGGCAGTCTCCCATTCTAATTACCCCTTGCCTCGCAGATTCAGATTGAATGATGAACGAAATGACCAGGACGGTAGACGAATAAGCTGTCCCATTGGGCGAGGTAGCCAATAGTAGAATGGAAAACATCGATGTAGCATTATGGCGCGAATCAACGAGCTCTCGCTCCTCCCCGGGGAAATTTCAGCCAAATATATCCGTCCCGTGGATAGCTGTACGATTCGCGAGACTGTGTCAGGCTTAACACTACTCAACCAAAGGACCAGCTGTCGGTGGAATGACTGAGAAGAATTGATTCGTCGTATTTGCGAACTAATTTCATTCTCCGAGGACACCGCTGCTTGAAGATAAGTCATCCGTACCAGGCACCATCTATAACCTTCTCAAAGGACAACCTCCAACGCGGATGTTTATGAAATTAATATCACAGATCACAAGCTAAGTACCCTTCTGAGCATGAAGAGTTGAATAGACTTCACCCATCCAAAGCATGTCATAAGTCCCGGGGAGCCTAGACGAAGATGCAACAAGTCTACGCAGATTTTGAATCCACCGCATCACCGATGACGTTGACCACGTCGTTCGAGGCACGCCGACGTGTCCCCTTTCCAACAATAATATAATATCCCGTGCATGAAATTCTCGGTTTCAGTGTTATCCTTCCTCATTATCGTATATCATGTCCACGCAGCCAGTAGGTGTCAGCTTACGATCTTGACTGATCGCCCTCAGCATCTGAATCACTCCTCCGAGAGGCCGGCCAGCTACCAGACCGAGATTTACAAGAATGGTCTGAAAGGGGTCAGACCGGCGTACACCTTCAACGTGAAGGAGTGAGTGACCTCCTTCCCTTACCTCGCCATGCTGATCGAGACGGTCAGATGGCCCGCGATGGCCAAAGATATTCTGCCTCGTACCGCGTGGGGATACGTCCATGGAGATGCTGGTCAACGCGAAACCGAAGACAACAATCTGGCTGCCTTTAGAAAATGGGGCATAGTTCCCGATCGATTGGTGGACTTTGAGAAGACGGACTTGTCGACCGAGATTCTAGGACTTCAGTTGCAGAACCCAGTCATTCTGGCGCCAGTCGGAGTGAGTTACGAGTACAGCCACCGGCGACGTATCACTGATCAGACGTTTCCAGGTACTTCAAATCTTCCACAAAGACAAGGAGCCAGCTGTAGCGAGGGCGGGTGCTGCATGTGGTGTGCCTTACACAATGAGCACGGCTTCTGCGTCTTCCATTGAAGAAGCCGCAGAGGCGTGCGGAGACAATACACACTTCTATCAACTGTGAGTAGCACGAGGTATGCTGTCGCTAACGGCGTAGCTATTGGCCCGAGAACAAGCACGGCGATCTGACCGCGTCCATACTCAAGCGAGCCAAGGCCGCAGGATTCAAGGTTGGTTGTCTCCAGCGGAGCTTGGCTGATCAACGCACAGGCCCTCATTGTTACCCTTGACACATACATTCTTGGTTGGCGACCCGACGACGAGGACAATGCGTACAACCCTTTCCTCCAGCCTGATACCGTAGGAGTCGAAATCGGGTTCAGTGATCCTGTCTTCAGGGAGTACGTCAAGCAGACCACAGGAAAGACGGTAGAGGAAGACATGGGAACGGCAGCCGCCATGTGGAGTTCGACCATCTTCTCTGGTTGGTTAGCTTCGTGCTCTAAGTTACTCGCTAATCCGCTTTGCCCAGGCCACTCGCACTCATGGGAGGACCTCGAGTTTCTGAAACAGCACTGGGATGGACCTATCGTACTGAAGGGGATTCAAACCGTGAGAGATGCCAAAAAGGCAGTGGAGGCGGGCATGGCTGGAATCGTGGTATCCAATCGTGAGTGGCTCTTGATTCACAAGCGACTCCATCTTACCAGCCAACAGATGGAGGAAGACAGGTCGACGGCTGCGTTGCATCCCTCGACATGCTACCGGAGATCGTCGATGCCGTTGGAGATAAACTCGACATCTGTGAGTTTTGATGGTCATTCAGAACCTTGACTAATATGGTCTGGTATAGTATACGACTCTGGTATCAGATGCGGAGCTGATATCGTCAAAGCGCTTGCCCTCGGAGCCAAGGTGGGTTGGGCTCCTTAGCGCTGGTGCTGATACCTATGTTCAGGCTGTCCTCGTTGGGCGTCCTTACGTCTATGGTCTCGCATTTGGCGGTCAAGCTGGAGTTGAGCATGTGCTGAAAAGTAAGTCATGCTGTTATTTCCGAGCGACGACTGATCTTAAGCGAAGGTCTCCTTGGTGAACTTGACTTGTCAATGCAGCTCTCAGGATTCCCGTCGACGAAGAGTCTGACCCGAGACTGTTTGAGACGTGTAGATGTGTAGATGCGTAGACGCTTGAGTGTATGGCCGACTTCTCGCGGCATATGAACATAGATGTATCAATTCTTTCGCACTTAAGCGGTGTACCAGCATCTCACAAAGTTCCGATATATCGTCTCCTACAACAAGTCGACAATCCGTCCCACATCTCGTCTCCTCGTCATATCTCCGGATCCGTCTCTACGTGAAATCACCGCTTCCCGTGTTTCTGTGTACTCACTCTCTCTCAAGTGGGAGTCTCCTTCACAACCGACTGTACCCTGGCTTTCTCCCTCATTGTCCTTGACCTCCCGGGTGGGGATAGAAGGGATTAAAGGTGTTGGATGAAGAGTACCAATCGTTGAAGAGGTACGAAAAGGTGGGATCCAGCGCATCGGTAGATAGCCCAGAAGGCAGCAATTGAGAATTGCTGGTCGTGTCCTGGGGATTCAGGGCTCCAGTCTCGATCGAGGGAAGAGAGTTAAGAAAGATGTCAAACTGGACACGATCTGACCACTCAACTGGCGGATAGAGAGGTTCCTGCGCGAGCGGCACGGTACTCGTATTGTTGATTTCGGGCTCCGCGGGATACGGTATGTAGGTGTCGGTGGGTGTACGTGAATATGGGGAGGAGCGGGTCGGCGTTCCCGATGTGGACGACGACGTGGCAAGGCGGTCGGGATTGAGCTTTGACAGGATCTGAGAGCTTTCGAAGGATGATGCTGGTCGTTTGGTCCCGGACAGCGAGCCCGAGGCATGAGACTGACTTGCAGCAGCAGACATGGCCTGCCGAGCCTCTTTCACCAGAGTGTCTAGAAGCGGCGTCGCTTTTTCAGCGAGATAGTTGCTCGAGTTATTGATGATTGCATCCGCCAGAAGTCGAAGATCCCTCCAAGCCCCAAGCGCCAAGGACGATCGTGGCGCTTCGGTGATGCAAGCCGCCAGCATCGTCGCCGCACCGATGGAATGAAAAGAAAACATCCACCACACAGAGACCTCGTGGGGACAATGCAAGCATAGGCTCTGCATCATCCTTCCCGCAGACTGAGCGGCTTCGATTGATGCCCGAAACGATGGCCCAAATGTGGTGTCGAGCGGTTCGGATAGACCTTGTCGAAGTGAAAGTACAAGCCACGGTTTATGGAGGAAGAGACGAGCCGACGAGATCATCGATTGCAAGAGATAGCCCTGCAGCCGGTAGCCAGGGGTGAAGTGATCTATCGCTTCTGTTTGATCGTCCTGCACCTGTAGATGGGGCGGCACGTTCTCCTCGATCTGTCGCAGTTGATGATCCAGGTCTAGAACCCGCTCATAGGACTGTCGACGAGCGACAAGGGTTTCGGTCGCGATGATTGAGCTGAGGACAGCCAGACGATGCTTGATTCGGTCGAAGTTGACTTCCTGGCCATCGTACAGCTGCTCGATGTCTTTTGGAGAGACCGAAACGCACAAAGGTCGACCGAATGTAAGGGCCAGTGACACATCAAATGTAAACGTCTCCCAGAAAAGATGTTTGCGGTCGGCTACGATGTCCTGAGAAAGCGACCATCGGCTGGCGTCGATGTGAAAGCCGATGGCTTGTCCTGATCGACAAAGCAAACCTAGGAGGACCCATGCTTCTTGCGCCCTCAGGATGCCCCCTCGGTTCATGAGGAAAGTCTGAATGTCAACGCCCTATTATCGTATCACACTCACCACCTGCAAATGCATAGCGCGGCAGCTCATGATCGATGGCTGCCTGAGTGAATGCGCCTTGACCAACAAGACTGAGGTAAGATTGTGCAATTCGTCCGCCATTGCTTCTGTGCTCGTCCAAGTCGTGGGTTCGCCATCCCCAAGTGCTGCGATTGGCAAAGGACTGACAAGCGCGCCAAGAGCTATGACCTCGTTGAAGACGGCCAGATCGACGAGTGAGACTGGAGAGATTCGTGGAAGAGGGTTTGAGTTCAGAATTTGCTCGGATGGGAGGGAAATCGGTTCTAGCGCCTCGCCGTATAGATTTGCAAATACTGATGCGATACTGTCGTTTGGAACCGGGGTGTACAGCCAAGAAATGTATCGAATGTAGAAGCGAACGCATTGCCGAGCCAATGAGGCCGAGGGTGCCGCGATGTTGGTACCGAAGAGGACAGCAGTTCCTAGAACGGAATTACTGTCTGGTTCGCTCCCGGTGCCGTGAGGTACTTTATTTTCTTCGCTGATCCAATCATCGAGTTGATGGAACATAAATGGCCCACCAGAGGAACCAACGTAGTAGGATAAATCGCCTTCCCGGTAGAGCAAAACGCCACCATCGCCGTCAACGCCAGATTTGTGCTGGTCGATCGAGGAGACTGGCACGACTTGAATAACAAATAACTACCGAAAGGAGGCACTCACTCGCTGTACTATCGACTCCACGAGCACTACTCTGCGCGAAGCGTGACGACCCTGCGATGTTTCTGGCGCCGACACTGGTCGACCCCGCGGAGGTGGGGAAGGTGGATCTATCGTAATCGGGTGTATTCGCTCGAGCATGTCGCGGTGTGGCCGCGATTGGAAGAGCAGGAGACGTTACGTCATTTTTGATGCTGGCTTGCTGATGCGGATTTGACTCGACCAGCGAAGCCGCGCTCAGTGCTTCTTCTAGATCGGCGACTCTGCGCAAAAGGTGGGGTACCATCGTCTGGTACAGCGCAGCCTGTCTTTGGGGATCGTCAGCCAGTGCATCACCAGGTTTATACTCACTCCTCGTTACCGACTCCCCCGGGGCAAAACGTCCCCAGTCCACGAGACAAACAATTGCTACATGGGAAGACCCGGGAGCACTGAGCGTCTCAGATCTACATCCGTTGATACAGTCTGCAACGCACCTTTACTTTCCTCAATCGACAGACTGAGCATGATTTTGCCTTCCTGCCTCGTCGAACCACGTTTTCAACCTGCTCTGGCGCCTTTTCTGACTGCATGTTGGTGGGCTACAAGAGCTGATTCATGACCTCGAACTACTTCATCTCCGTTGCCGATAACGCCAATCGAGATTCGTGATGACGTGTTTGATAATTTTGCATTTTGATACCGTTTTGATACCGCTAAAACAGCGAGATTTCGGACATCGCTTGTCCATGTTTACAGCGCTCTCTTTGTTCAGCGAGCTCCTAATTGATCGACGTCTCCCCCCCCTCGGAAGCCTCTCTACGCCCCTATGCGCATACTGAATGACGAATCCCGAAAAGTCGGGATAGAGATAGGATACAAGAGAATGAACGCTCATGCAATTTTTGTTCCCCATCTGCCATGTCTGACACCATATCTCGGAACGACAGCATGTCCACGGCTGCCAACTTTGGTGGAGCGACTGTCGTGAACTCGCCTCACGGAAGTAGCGACAACATCAAGGATGGCAATCTCGGTCAAGGTGTCAAAGATGGGTTGCAGGCCCAACAGTCTCACGCCGACCACGCGCCCGAAAGACAGGCGCTCTTCCAAGAACCCAACACGATCCCCCTTCCCGACTCGGGTTACCATTCTTTGGGGGTCGCTTTCGAGAACTTGACCGTCCAGGGTCTAGACGCCAGCAAACACACCGTTGAGACGACGGACGTGGCGTTGCTAAAGATGTGGGATTTCCCGGGCTTCATAAAGCAGGTCTTGAATATCAAGACCGGCAAAACGAGGCCGCTTATCCGTATGTTGATGGGCTCATTGGTATTGTCAGGCTAATTGCGTTGAAACAGGCGAATTCTACGGCTTCTGCAACCCCGGAGAGTCCCTTTTGGTTCTCGGTCGACCAGGGGCTGGATGTTCAACCTTACGTGAGTCATGACAGTCGACACGAGCTGATATGTAGTTCGAGCTATCGCGAATGAGCGTGCCCCTTTCGTCAGAATCGAAGGAGACATCCAGTGGGCTAATATCACTTCCAACGAGCAACATAAATTTTATACTGGTGATAGTGAGTACTGTCGAGACACTATGACTGCCCTGCCTGATCTCGTGATGTCATAGTTGTATTCAACAATGAGGAAGACGTGCATCTACCTATCCTCACCGTGGGGCAGACTCTCGATACAGGACACGTAAGGATGTGGACGTGATGAGAGCTGACATGCCAGAAATTAAAAAAACCAGCGGATGTTAAAACCAAGTCCAAAGTCTACAACGCCGACATGGTTGACCGTCTTCTAAACGCTTTTGGTATGCCTCATGTCAAGGACACATTTGTGGGAGACAACAATGTCAGAGGGTGAGCACTTTGCGTAGCACTTCGCATCCTTTTTGGTTGACTCCACTCAGTGTCTCGGGAGGAGAACGAAAACGAGTCTCACTGTCGGAAATGCTGTCGACTAACGCCGCAGTGATCTGTTGGGACAACTGTAAAGCCTGCTTCTTTATTCCACGCCTGTTCTAACAATATGTAGGTGTGCGAGGACTCGACTCGTCTGTTGCCTTGCATTTCCTTCGTATCCTCAAAGAGTTGGGTAAATCGACCGGAATGACAAACGTGAGTCGCCGAGCCATAGTAAAGTTCATATACTGATACCCTGTAGGTTGTCTCCATTGTCAGTCCCCAAAATGATCTATGCAAGATCTTTGCTCATTCCGCTTAGTATCAAGCGTCGCAAGAGATGTACGACCTGTGTTTCGATCGAGTGATCGTCCTCTATGAGGGAGAGATGGTTTACTCTGGCCCCGCCAGAGAGGCGCAGCAATATTTCATCGATCAAGGATGGGAGAAGAAAGCTCGGCAAACGTGAGTTTCTGCTGTTTCCATGGCAGATGCTGAACGTACTGTGAAAGGACTGGAGATTTCTTGACTGCTTGCACTAGCGTGAAGGAGAGACGAATGCGAAAGGTAATTTCAAAACTTCGTCTCTAGCTTTATCTAACTTTGGTTATAGGGTTTCACGAACGTTCCGCAAACTCCTGCAGAAATGTCTGCGTACTTCCGAGCGAGCCCACAATTCGCCACTCTCAAAGCGGATATTGAGGCGTACAAGGTGGGTTATTGATTCGTGTACTTGAACCAACCTAACTTATCGTCAGGCTTTCCATGCGACTGCGACTAATGGAGACGAGTTCCGACATGCTGTCGCTCAAAGCAAGCACAAGATGGCAGGAAAGGCGACCCCGTATAAAGCCAATTTCTTCCAACAGGTGCACGCGCTCGCCCTTCGACAAATCCGGCTTACCAAAGCGGACCGCACGACATTTATCATTCGTGTCATGTCTAATTGCCTGAACTCTGTAGCTGTTGGAGCCATCTGTGAGCTATTTGTTGCAGAGATACTGGCTAACATTGTACCTCAGTCTACAAACCCGCCGACAACGCTGCTGGGTCGTTCTCTACTAACGGAGCCATCTTTTTCGTCGTCCTGTAAGTCACCAACGGCAGGCAGGATGTGTGACTCATATGCCGTCCAGTTATTTCGTCATCTTCGCGTTCGGTGAAGTCCCGGCTGTACGTGCCCCACCGCGTGTTCCGAACCCACCCGCTGACAACTTGTGCAGACCGTCAACTCTCGAGTTATCCAGATCAAACACAGGAAGCTTGGTTTTTATAATCCAGCAGCGAACATCATTGGTAAGCAGGATGCGGAAACGGCACCACTGACAGGATCAGCCCAGGCTCTTGTCGATGTACCGGTCTACGCGTTCCAGACTCTGTTATTTAGTAGTATCTACTACTTCCTGTAAGGCTCTCTCTTTTCTCTCGTCTCCGTGCTCATATAGCATAATAGGGTGGGACTCAACTCCGGGGCTCGATACTTCTTTACTTTCTGGTTTACAGTCTTCACGACCTATATGACAATCAGCAACATGTATCGAATGATCGGTACGTCCAGCCCCCCGATCCGCCAAGGTCGCTTGTTGACGGTGGTGCAGGTTCTTGGTCCCCGAATGCAAGTCCATCGAACCAAAGAGGTCTAGCCGCTGATATCCCGTAGTTGTCGGTTGCTGTTAGATACGGAGGACTCAGTCTGGCTTATATTCTTTCGACTGCTGGATTCATCCTTCCAGCCCCGGAAGAAAGTGAGTCACCAAGTGAAAACAGCTGGAGCTAATTTTCAGACCGATGGTCTTCATGGATGCGACGATCGAGTAAGTCGACCTCAGTGATTGAGAGCTGATCCACAGGTCCCTGTTTCTATGCCTTCGAAGCTCTTGCTGCCAACGAATTCCGTACACGAACGCTGCAGTGTGCGTCCGACGAGATGGTACCGTCTGGAGCTGTAAGTCCGATATCACGCAGACCTACTCCGACTTACGAGGTGTAGTCCTACACGGATTCCGCGTATCAAACCTGCTCAATTACCGGAACAGCTGCTGGTTCATCAACTGTTTCTGGAGCATCTTACGTATGTCGCCTTCCATGAAGCTACGAACTTGACTAACTCTTGGCAAAAGCTGCAAGTGAAGTACGAGTATTTGACGGGTAACGTGTGTCGCCTTTCATTAATCAACGATACTTCACTCACTCTTGGCAAAAGATCTGGAGAGATATTGGAATCTTGTGGGCGTAAGCTGTCGTTTATCCTCCTGCTCTCCAGCGCTTGACTCCGCATAGTATGTATATAATCTACGCCATCTTCATCGTCATTGGAAGCTCGCTTCTCGTCAACGACACTGGATCGTCTTCCGGCGACGTCTTCATCCGCGGCGCCAAAACGAAGTCTACCAACATCGAAAAAGACTCGATCGAGTTGACGGAGTCGCGTAACCAAGCTACCGGAGCTCCTGAACGTCAAGCGAGCAATCATCAAAATGCAGTCGGCGAAGCCAAGGCTGCTGCCATTGCTGCGCGGACCTTCACGTTTGAAGACATATCTTACACGGTCCAGGTCCCAGGTGGAGACAAGAAGCTACTTGTGCGTTTATTCTAGTCGAGACCGGCAATTGCTTACGAGATCAGAACGGCTGCACTGGCGCTGTTGCTCCGGGTCAATTGACCGCCTTGATGGGAGCTGTAAGTTGAAGGGCAGCAATACTCGTGGTGGATCAATGCTGATATTCTCAGTCTGGCGCGGGCAAAACTACTCTTTTGGATGTTATCTCTCAGCGGAAAACCACTGGTACTATCGAAGGCCGGATCGCTATTGGCGGCAAACCAGTCGATTCCACGTTCAGTAGACGAACAGGATTTTGCATGCAGGCAGATCTGCATGACGCATATGCAACGTAAGTTCGACGAGGGAGACTTTCGACTGACGTACCAGTGTCCGAGAGTGTCTGCAATTCTCCGCACTACTTCGACAAGATGCGAGCATTCCCCGAGCGGAAAAGCTGGCCTACGCCGAATACGTTCTGGACCTCCTCGAGTTACAGCACATCGCCGATGCTATCATCGGTAACCCGGATATCGGAGGTCTTGGTGTCGAAGCTCGTAAACGTGTGACAATTGGGGTGGAACTTGCTGCTAGGCCTGAGGGCTTGTTGTTCCTTGATGAACGTGAGTGACAAGCATTTTGACTGTGCTAATCTGCTAGCGACATCCGGTCTGGACTCGCAAGCCGCCTATGAAATCGTCTCCTTCTTGCGAAAGATTGCCGCCGAGTCTGATCTTTCTGTTCTCTGCACTAGTAAGTCGACCTGCTTGCACAACGACAACTCGCTCATGAAGCCTCAGTTCATCAACCCTCTGGTGATCTTTTCGAGATGTTCGATTCGGTTGTACTCCTTGCTCCGGGCGGTAACACTGTTTATGCTGGTCCTACGGGTCACAACGCTTCCACGGTCCTGGGATACTTCGACAAATTGACTGAGGAACCTTGCCCCGCAAGCGCCAATCCCGCCGAGCATGTCTTGTCGGTAGTTGCACCCGTTGGAGGGACGACTGTCGATTGGCCGGGGTACTGGAGAGAAAGTGAGGAGGCTGCCGCCGTCAGAGGCCGGATCGCGGAGATCAAGAAAGGACAGGAGGATTCGGTTGCTGCGGAAGAAGCCGCCGGGTCAACCTTTGCTGCACCCTTTGCGGAGCAAGTCAGGGAGCTACTGAAACGTCATTTCCGAGCTCAATACCGAGACGGATCGTATATCACCACGAAGCTGGTGCTCGCAGTGTTCTTTGGCATGTTTGTCGGCTTCTGTGAGTTGCCACCCGAGAATCACCAGTGCTGTCCGCTGACAATCTCAAGACTTTTACAAACTCCAGCCCTCTATCGTTGGCGTTCAAGCTCTGTCGTTGGGACTGCTCGTTCTTGCGCAAGCTGGAGCTCCCATCATGGTCGACATCGCCTTTGTTTTCCAGGGTAACTTCGCCCTTTACGTTGGACGAGAGCGAAACGGAATCTACAGTTGGTATGCCCTCGTCACGTCTCTTATTCTGGTCGAGATGCCTTCTACACTTGCGGCTTTCATTCTTCTCTTCTTTTGCCACCTCTGGACTATGGGCTTGGACAGCAGCGCGGGAGCCGCAGGTTTAGGATTGTAAGCTCTTTTCATGACAAGCGAGGCTCAATATTGACATTCTTCAGCATGTGTCTATTTGTCTACTCTTTCTTCGTGACTACTTCTGGAACAGTGGGTTGCCAGACCTTTTCCATTGTGTTGTTGCTGATCCAAGCAGCTTCTTGGGGTCGTGTCGCCGAATCCCTTCAGTGTCACATTCATCTTGAGTACCATCTGGAATTGTTTGTCTCATCCCTGTCCTTTTTTGTGACTTCGCTAATGCCCAGTTTAGGCTACAATTCGTTGTCCGGAGCTCTGGTCCCACATAACCTGCTGCCCAGCCCTTTCCACTACTTCTTCGGCTGGATCACCCCCTTGAGGTATGCCTTCACCGCATGCTAGAGTCGCTTTCCTAACTTTCGTGGTCTCGATCTAGATTCTTCTTTGGTGCTTGGATGTCTGCTCTCATTGCTCCCCTCCCCGTCACATGCACCGAGCGGGACACTACCTTCTTCAACATTCCTTCGGGACAGACGTGTGCCGAATGTAAGCAGCCCTCGAAGCCAACCGTGCTAACAACCAGATGCCGCTACATTCTTGGAAACAGCGGAGGGTTATCTCACCAATCCCGACGCGACATCTTCATGCGGCTACTGCCAATACTCATTCGGGAGTGACTACACCGAGGGTCAAGGATACGCTGCCCACAAACGCTGGAGGGATTGGGGCCTCTTCATCCTGTTCGTCGTCAGCAACATCCTCGTCATCTACGGATGGACGTACATGTTTAGAGTGCGACCTCTCTACAAGCGTTGATGAACGGTGAAGGCAGTTGCCTCACAACTGCTTAGAGCCAATTAGAAGTGAGGCTGGCTATTAGACACGCCGTCCCGTAGAGAACCTAGGATATGCCTATAGTCTGCATCACTATTCTCGGCTGCAAGCAGCATATAGCCTGACAGGTGGTCTCAAGAACCGGGACGTGTAAATATCCGCCGTGCGAGTCCGCCTGTGTCACCTCCGGGGACGACCATCATGCTTCCGCCTGTAGGGTAAGGGAGGGTGCTCATATCGATATACGGATCTGGGGAGGTCTCACAAAGCTTGTCATCTTCCAAAAGGTGGGATGTTCTGTATGTCGGTTCCTCGTGGCGCACTCTGTAGGTAGATACCTACGTCATCAATGTGTCGCAGGGGAAGCAAGTAAAAAGTCGTAAGAAGCTAGATGGTATACAGATTGCTCAGTGAAACGCGATAAGAGGACAAACATACATGTGAGGCTGTGCAAAGTAAGCAGAGTACAAACTGCTGTTAGGTAAGAGAACGATAAACTGCTGTTTTCTTCAAACGTCAGATGTGCTCCAATCGTCTCAAATGTTTTTACGGCGATACGCCTTTGAAACTTGATCGGAAACCAAACATCCAATCCTGCTCAGTTATTGCGCACGTCTTCGGCACAGAATAAATGTTTTTGCCGGAAGAGTGAATGGCTACTGGTAAGTGAGAGTCGATGTCACGCAAGGATACAGCAGACGAAAAGCATCTGGGAGGAAGCGACAGAACAGGCATTCTTTCGTTCCGAGGATGTGAAACAGAGTTAAATTCGGATAATAATAAGCACCGAGGATGACTGGACGTCTCGCGGTTCGAGCCAAGCTTTCTGAGGTCAAGCATCTTTCTGCAACCGGGTCTGCCGTAGCTTCACCAGCGGCAATCCCGTGCATGACGCGATCCCGGCCTTGACTTCTCCCTGACTGAAAGAGGAGTGAGCAGGTATCCCCCGAGAGAGGGATACGCCACCAGGATGCGCAAAGACCCTCCAGGGTGAAACATGCTTGATCAAGAGATTGATCGGTAGTTTCATCTGGTGCGAGGAGAAACTCGCTTCGCTTGCAGAATTTACCTTTTTTATGCGGGGTGCTGCACCAATACCGGTCTGACTCGCGAACGCTTTGGCTCTCTCACCGAGACCTAGAAGATGATGACAGCGGTCTCCTCGAGATGCGATGCGACCTACGGCGCTGAAGACATATCAGCAGATCGGAATGTATATATTTCCAACAGAAGTTGTTATAGGACGATCGGACGTGACAGTGACGAGTCTGGTCATGGGGTCGGCCGGATCTTTAAGACTTCGACCCTTTTTAGACCGATAATTTTGCGGGCTTTCGATCAGCCGACATTTCATTGCTGCGAATTGGTCGACTAGTCGCTCATCAGCCCATCCCACTTTCGCTATAAGCGAGTGCCATTCGTTTCTTTTCTCACACCATGTTCACATTTTCGCCATCTAACAAAATGGAACGAGAGAAGAAAGCCGATACGACGGACAGGACGGATAGTGTGGAATCAGCCCATGTCGTAGAGGAGGAGGGCGAAGTAGATGCCGTCTGGGGGGCCATGACCGAGAACTCCCCAAATTACAAGAACCTGGGATGGTGAGTAGAGCTCCTAGCACAGAGTGTGCTTATCTGTCTTTCAACAGGATGAGAGCAACCGTCTTGATGACAAAATCCCAGATCGGTTTGGGTGTTTTGGCAATTGTATGTTCAGAAGCTGGAACGCTTGCTGACATGACAGCCTGCTGTTCTCGACACGTTTGGTCTGGTTCCAGGAATCTTGATCATTGTGGCCGTAGCCATTCTCACTACTTGGTCTGATTATGTCGTTGTCTGTCAGTTTGAATGCTTTCTACCATACCCTAGTTGGCTGACCTTGAGTTTAGGCTTCAAAAAAAATCATCCAGAAGTGTACACCATGGCCGAGTAAGTCTTCGACTATACAGTCATCGAGTCTCTCTCTAACGAGATTGTAGTGTTGGTTTCATCATGTTCGGACCCGTTGGGCGAGAGGTCTTGGGTTTCTGTTTCTGGGTGAGTGCATTACATGTGTAGATCTCTTGAAATTGAACCGAGCTTACTAATGCATACAGCTCTTAATGACGGCCACCGCTGGGTCTGGTCTCCTCAGCGTCTCTATCTCTTTCAACGCCATGAGTGAGCACGGAACGTGTACCATGGTCTTTGTCGCTGTCGGCGCCATTGTCAACATTTTGGTATCGCTTGTACAAACCCTCGACAAGATCTCGTGGATCGGTTGGATTGGGCTGGTCTCACTGCTCTCGTCCATCATTACACTGGTCGTAGCCGTCGCCGTTCAGGACCGTCCGCCGGGCGCGCCGACAGGAGGAACTTTTGTCCCTGATGTCCATGTCATTGGCCATCCTGGCTTCGTGGACGCTATCAATGCCATTTCCGTCGTCATCTTCGCGTATGCTGGTACTCCGAATTACTTTGGGATCATCTCTGAGATGTCGAAACCAAAAGACAGGAATAAGGCTGTCTTCACCTGTCAAGCTTTCGTTACTGCTCTGTATCTCGTAAGTTGATCCACACAGCTGTGAGAGGCAAGACAGCTCAAAGAAAACAGATCATCGGATGCGTCGTTTACCATTATTGTGGCTCCTACATCTCCTCCCCGGCGCTCGGTTCCGCAGGTCCTCTGATGAAGAAGATTTGTTATGGACTGGCGTTGCCAAGCTTGTTTGTCACCTGCATCTTGTATACCCATCTGCCGGCGAAATATGGTGAGGAATACCCCTTCATATCAACGCTCGCCGATGTTGATGTCCCATAGTCTTCGTCAGATTACTGAAAGGGAGTCGACATCTGTCCGAGAATACCGTTCGCCACCGACTGATTTGGTTGTAAGTCAACAATCTGAGTCGATCTGAGATGCAGCTGAAGATACCCGCAGCGCATGCGTGACTTGCAATTGTATCATCAGTTTCATTATCGCCACAGCCATTCCATTCTTCGGTGATCTCCTTAGTTTGATCGGAGCGCTACTGGGCTCTCTCATTTGCATGTGAGTTACCCCTGCGTCATCCTCTTGCACTATTTTCTGACGATCTCCGTGCCAAAAGTCAAACCGAGGGAGTGATGTGGATCTATGACAACAAGGATCGAACGGATAAGAAGACTTGGAAATACCGCGCCCTATTGGCTTGGGCCATCTTGGTCACTTTGCTGGGTACCTTTGCGCAAGTAGCGGGAACTTATGCGAGTGTCATCGCGATCAACGACGACATCAAGGATGGTCTCACTACTCAGTAAGCTAATGGGTCATTGCGTTTGTTGATGAACCGCTAATCATCGCAGACCTTTCTCGTGTGCCGATAACTCGAATTAAGGTATCGGAGGCAGGTGGGCGAGCAGGTCGAGCAAGGTTCGTAGGCGCGAGACGGGAACGATGGGATCACTGTCGGCGAGAAACGACAGAATAAGAATGACTTGTAGCTTACGAATGCATCGCGTGGAACTGAGGTAAACGATCTCACGGAACCCTCACCCGTAAACGCTGTCGCACATTGTACAGCGTGCGGCCCAGATACTGTAGTGCCAAAGTGTCCAGCAGCGGATTCACGCCGAGCCAACTATAATGTCCGCAGCTCGATTCATCACGACACGCCGTCCTCAACACATAAGAGAAGAAGGGCCTCCGCCCCATCCCAGGTCTCTACCAAAGCCAAGAACTGCTCCCGAAGATGTATGCGCACTGTCACTGCTACCATCCAGTGTAGCTCGTGGGCGTGTCGAATATTCTTGACTAGCCGAACCAACAGCTCCTGGGCACGCGTACTTCCTGATGGATGGTCTGACTGCCGTATCGCGCGAATGAGTAATCCGGCAGCGCTACAGATGTGATGCCATGTATCTGTCACCCGCGTCAGCAAACAAATTTTCGTTGATACCACTTACAAGGAAGCCAGTACAGCTCATAGTCTTCCTGTTTCAATGTCTCGAGGAACTGCACGCAGCTTTGCGCTATCTCCATGCCTGCCCGGAAGATCACAGATAGCTGGGCTTCAGGCAATTTAGGCGTGTTCCAAGCCAGCCGTATGACAGCGATCTGGATCCCTAAATACGATGCCTGCATCGATCCTGTAGATTTCCATTATTGGGTTGATGGTAGCCATGATTCTTCTGCCGACTCACGCACACCACTGACCGAAGATGACTCCTCGGTAATCGGCAGGGAGAGAAAGTCGGGGAGACCCTGCGCAAATTCATCGACTTCCTCGCTTATACTCGAGAGGACTGCCAATCGCTCGTCCGACGGTAGAGGATTGATGGAGGATTTCACACTATAGAAGTGGGTGATGATACGCTGAAGAATCACAGTCAAGGTGCACATGGCAATGAACGCCAGCATGGCATCCTCATCGTCGCTGTGAACGTCTACGCCCCAGTCCGAGTGTCGGAGCTTCGGCAAAGCGACGGAGCACTCTTCCGAGTTGATTCTGGGTGGCTTCAGCAAAGACTAGCAAACTTGGCCGCCCTCACATGCTGGGTCTGCCATACACAAAGGACCGCCTTCCGTTACGTCAGTACACAGTTCTCAACCCCAACGGCCAAACATAACATACCATTTGTCACTGATTAGCAGCGTCCACCAGAGTCGTTTGCGAACGCTCTTCTCCCATCTTGGCAGCTTCCACCCGTCGCTATCGATATGCAGTCCGAGGAGTTGCGCACATCCCACCGCCTGCTCGAGGATGAGAAGTGGTCGCCCCAGTCGCGCGATCCTGCTTACCCTTGCAATGCCGATGGCATGTTGACCGTGATTCACGTGAGGAGTGCACAGAATAAGCGTCAAGGCTGTCTGCAGGGTTTGAAGCCTTGGCGACCGGTACTCGTCCTCGATCGTTAACAAGACACGCTTCCATATTGCGAGATGAGAGGTCCCGATGCTCTCCGGCGCGTACATATACGCCGAGTGAGCGATTGCACAGCACAGTAAAGCAGCTGGAAAGTCGCCAGAGCCAGGTTCGCGGCGGATAGATGCCTCGAAGCGAAAGCGGTTTGCGATAGGAAACGCGGTCAATGTACGTGTTTTGAACCTACACGAAGAGGTAAGCCAGATTACCGTGGACGAGCGTTACTTACATGTCTATCAGTGTCTGAGATTCTGCTTCGCCCAACTGTGCCGTTAAGCTTGTGTGGACATCGTCCGTTCTTGTTTCTTCTTGCGCTCTACCATATAACAATGCTGGGTTTTTGACGAAGATCACTGGATGGTCGTCGTCGTAAGAGACGTTTCGGAAGTTCATGCCAATGTGTCGTCGGTCGGACTTTGACGAAAGGGCTTCGCGGATGCTATCCGTAACTGTGTTACTATCCAGAAAATGAGATTCCTCATGATCGTCGTGTTCGAGGTCGATGGAGTCATAGTAAGCATCGTCTGACTGTGTGATGGATTCAATTGATATCACGGCCGGGCGACGACACTCACATCGTCGTCTACATCGTCGCGAATGAGCTGCTTACGGCCCGCATTCCGTACTTCGCGCAGATAATCGTACAAAGACGGTCCGCGGATCTCGAGGGTAGTCTTTGTACAACGTTAGCAGTCCGTATGGTTCGCTAAGCGGTACTGACAGGTAAAGTAGAACGGCTTGGACCAGCGGAGGACTACTTGACCGTATAAGAGGTGTGCCCGTATCCCACACAGCAGATCGTACCGGAACCTTCCGCTTGACAGCAGGTTTCACAAAGGTACATTCTCGATTCCTCGCTCGACAGTCGGAACATGGCTGGCCGGGAGTCTCGATATGACAGGAGTGTTTCTTGATGCGGCCTGTGAGGATCAGGCGGGATAGTCGAGAAAAGCGGAATTCTTACAGTAGTCACATGGTCGCTGCTTCTTGGACCCGAGCTTTCGTGGACCGGGGGTACTTGCTGGAGTACCTGCCATGTGACGCTGAGCAGACATTTCTGCCTGGGGCGTGTCACACGCTCGATATCAGCAGCTTGACTGAAAACGTTGATTTCTATCGAGCAGTCGCGTGGCAATCCCTTTTCCTTAATTAGGGCTAATCCCGCGGCCAACAGCCCAAAAGTTAGGATGTGTGCGCTGCAGTCTGCTTAATCCGACACCTCTCCTCCGCAACGCCTTCTATCGTATCGCAAGATGACGACCGCCCCCCCGACGGAAATGATCCGCCCAGCTGTCGCCGGTCAGAACGCTATGGGATTTGCAGCCATTGCGGAACGAGCCCAAAAGGTTGGGTCTCCACCCGAGGAAAGGCTCATGGGGCTGATGTCTATGCAGACCTTTACTTTCGTGCTCTTTACGGCTTTCTTCTGGGATAGCAAGAACAACCTCCTTCAGCGGATCTACTCCACCGACCAGGTACGGAGCTTGTCGCGCATCAGGCGAGCTTCAATCTAATCTCTCGACGTCAGGAAGCATATCCTGTGGGCGGGGCTAAGCGCATGCAAACCGATGCCCCGTGGCCGCAAACAGTGCTTGTCAAACAGCAACCGCATTTCTGCCGTGATAGAGCCGACATTGCCGCGACATTTAGCGACAACCAGACGATATTTGAATTGGGATGCTACAGCCAGCTGTCTATGCCGTTGGTAGATGCCGGAGTAGTGATTGGAGCTATAAACTTCTCGGGAGGTGATGGTGTATATACAGACAAGACCGTGGGCCAGGTGGAGGATCTAAGGCAAGAAGGTCTGGTAGCCCTCAAAGCCTGGATAGCATCCGGTGGAACACAATGAATCATGTTTGGCATCTATAGCTCAATCATACGTCGACAGCACTGCTATTCACACCGCTTGACAATTGATAATCCCGGATGATGCAACACGCGACGATGAACCCTGGATTCCACTCGAGCCGATAAACGTTCGCCGCGGGATTCAGCAACACTCATCGGGTTTCTGCCCGCATGCATAATGCTATACAAGCAGTCCAACCTTTGCTCTCATCTACAGTTCGGCATCAACCCCGCGACGTTCAGCAGTCTTCAATATGATCCAAACCAAAGAGGGCATCCGCTCCAACCTGTACGTCCACTGTATCGACTTCCCATCTCTCCTCTAATCAACAATCACAGCCTGCCCCAGATAGTCCCTAAACCCTGGCTCTCGCAGACCTCCTCACCCATCCTTTTGACCAACTGCCTCGTCGTCGATCCCTCGACGTCGTCGCTCCTCGGAAACGGTCAGCCTCAGTCCATTCTCATCAAAGCCGGCAAGATCGCTGCCATCGGCCAAATCCCCACCGACCTGTCGGAGGATGTGCAGACATCAGACGTCGGAGGGAGATATGTGTGCCCCGGACTGATAGACAGCCACGTACACTGTACGGCGGTTCCCGGTGGACCTGTGAGTCTGCGTTACCTTTTCATGAAGGCGTCACTAACGGTGAACCTCGTTAGTCTATCGCAGATTTCGTCCGAACTCCAGAGGAGATCATCGCTTACCGAGCCCCCTATGTCCTAGACCAGATGCTCAAGAGGGGATTCACCACCGTCAGAGATTGCGGTGGAGCTACCAAGAACCTTGCGAACGCGCTCGCCGAAGGGCTGATCTCCGGGCCGAGATTGATCCAGTGCGGAAAAGCTTTGTCCCAGACCGGTGGACATGGCGACTTTGTCTCGGGTCAATCTGGAGGAGACCGCTCGGCGACATGCTGTGGTGGCCATTCCGTCAGTCTGGGACGAGTGGCCGACGGGGTACCAGCCGTGCTCCGAGCGGTACGAGAAGAGTTGAAGGCCGGTGCCGACTTTATCAAGATCATGTGCGGAGGCGGCGTCGCAAGCGAGACGGATGCCATCGAGACAGTGCAGTTCAGCCCCGAGGAGGTGAAGGCCATCACGAGTACCTGCAAGCAGATGGGAGGAAAGCATGTGAGTGTCACCCTACACGGGATACATGAGACTAATCCGATGCACAGACAACGGCACATGCCTATACAATCGAGGCGATCCGCCATGCGATCGACAACGGCGTTCTCGGTATCGAGCATGGCAATCTCATTGACGAAGCTACTGCGAAGCTGATGGCGGAAAAGGGCGTCTTCTTAACCCCTACCCTGTCTGTCTACGACGCCTTCACCCAGGTGCCGTTCGATGCCATGTTGAACGAAGACCAACATGCCAAGAATCTGCAAGTCATGGAAAAAGGGGCGCAGGCTATCAAGGTATATACGATTTGCCCTTCGCGTTTTGGGTGGCAAAGATTGACGGAACATCAGATCGCCGATGCTGCGGGAGTCACAATCTGTTACGGAAGCGACATGCTCGCCAACATGCACCCCTTGCAAACCAAGGAATTCGAAACACGATCCAGTATCCTTCCTGCAGCTACCATCCTTAAACACGCGACCATCAATGGTGGTACGTCGCAGCCTTATGTGGACACATCCGATGCTGATTCGGGTCTCTAGCCAAAATGCTCAGATTCGAGGGGAAGCTCGGTATAGTCGCCGAAGGTGCTATTGCGGACCTCATCTTCCTTGACCAGAACCCGCTTGAAGACATCACCATCCTCGACCGACCGGATCTACACTTATTGGCCGTCATGCAGGCTGGGAGGTGGAGTATCAATAGTTTCTAAATGACTGATGAGGGATGCATTCTGGGGGCGACGAGTAAGCAGCGGTCGCAGATCGTGAGTATAGAGCCGTATCAAACCGCTGGGTCATGCAAATACTTCTTCTCGGAGCCTGGGTGCGGGGTTCACGCTCGTGGGCTGCACAGTCGGTAGGCTACCTGCCGAGCCGCTTCCAGAGCAGCTGTCAGTCTGGACTTTACGGTGGCGGCTTGTTGGACTGCTCCTTCAACCTGTCAGACTTCGAGCCCCTTGTATCGGGATAGCCTTGCCGTGGGATAGACCTGCGGTCAAGGGATGTGAAGTATTGGGTCAATCTCAAATCAGATTCACAATGCTCAAGGGAGAGTGCAAGAAGCATCTCAAGGTTGAAGCCAGGAAAGGAGCTTCTCGTGGGAGAATCAGAGAAGCTTCTCATGGGAGAACCTGAGAACCAGATATGAAGGTGTCCGTAGCCCGGCTCTCGGAGGTCGACTTCTATCTAATAGATCCTTTTGTGACCTACCAAGCCTCACCGTCCAGCTACGGTCAGTGGCAGAAACCATGAGTTGTATGTGTAGTCTGTTCGGCTACACAAAGATGACTCGCTTCGCATAGAGGGGGATCCGCCATGCCTTCACCATGTGAGAGGGGTGCGCCCGCACGGCAAGCTTTGCACTGATGCACGCCAGAAGTCGACGGTTGGCCATCTACCAACGTTGCCACTCCCTTTCATCCGCTTTATATGAGAAGCAGTCCATTGACGAGCTTGCTCATCCGCTTCGGCTGCTCCCTAGTCACGTCGTTGGAAGGCTGTCTCATCGATAGTGATTAAGAGCTACGGCTCGCCGCTTCCAATCTGTTAACAGTATACATCAAGAATCGAAATGTCTACTGATCCCAACACAACGTGGGGTGACCTCAATCGACGACGGCGTCTTCGTCAGTATGCGTCCTTTGCATCTGACGCACCCGAGGGCAAAACGCCGTCCAAGGAGATGCAGGACTTCTACAGGCGCGCGGATACCGATCTGAACCGGCTATCTCACCTCACGCCATACAATCGCTCAGCCACGGTGGTGGACGGGAAGCCGCTGAACGAAAGTACAGTCACCAGTCCGAGCGGGCGATCGTGCATCCTCTCACAGGTAGGCGACGTGTCCACAATACCTCGGGTCTTCTGACGAGTACGGTAGCAACCGATGCCAGGGGACCACTACCGGTTCTGGAAAGCACGATATGAGAACGCCGCGTCGAATCAATACCCTTCAGCTGATGTCGACCCGGAGAGCAGCACGAGCGTGGTCGTCCGGCTCAACCAGATGGAAGAGCACCATATGACGGCTGATGACGACTATCTTCCGTGGGCAGAGCGTCTTTAAGTACGAGGGACCAAGCTGACCGAGCTACCGTAGCCTCAACGGTTCCAAGACCCGAACTTTTACATCGAGCGACGGTCAAGAAGAGCTGACCCTCGCCCAGATCGGCGAGGCAGTCTGGTGGCCGGAGAAAGGAGCGACGGAAAGGACATTCAACCTCACGTCTAATTGGGACAGCCGCGTGCACACGGTCCATCACCTCTTCAAGGGCGATTGGGAAGACAGCGACAGGCTCCGCGGCGCCCAGGTGGACGAGCTTGTGAATCTGGTCAAATACGTCAACTCCATCAGAAGGAAGACTCGCTGCAGCGTCGTCTATCACTGGTAGGTCGCCACCGAGGAGACCACAGAAAATAACCCACCCATCCCCGCTCAGCTTCGCTGGAATCGGACGCTCGGCCTCGACTGGTCTCCTCGGCTTTGCGTTCGAGGAAGGCGCACGGCACTTTGTCGCCAAGTGTCCTCTCAGCCCAAGCTGACCCTCTCGGGCCTCCACCAGAGAGCATCCAGCGGGACCCGGCGGCCAGCTACATTGAGCACATGAGGAAAGACAGATGCTTGGCTGTTCCGATGAGGCCGCAGTACGACCTGATTCGCGAGATACTGACCCAGAATGATATTGGACCCGCCCCATCGCTCGCGTGATGCTAAAACGCCTGTCGATTCTCTACTTGCATCCTGTCGAAGTCACAAATGAGTACAGCTATCTTTCTAGCCATGGCAACCCGCCTTGCCTGAAATCTTGATGTAAATTACGGTCTGGCCTTGGATACATTGAAGAATATCTCATTGTTCTCGATCATTGTCGTCTGCACAGCGGTGGTCCGCTACTGGTCAACCGGTACAGCGAGTGACAGGGTGAAGTGATAGGTGAGTGAAGCAGGCGGGCCGTCAACCAAGCAGCCCTATCACCTCAAGGTAAGAAAGGGTCAGTGAGGCTGGCGGGTCGCTCGGTAGCAGCCCCGACAGCTTGTGCATCCAACCACTAAAACCTCCTCTCATTCTGATCCTGCTCCCTCAACACCCCCGTGGACCTCTTGCTATCCAAGAACAGCTCTCCGAGCTCATCGACGTCCTGCACATCCACCTCGTTCCTCCCGCCCAGCTTGGCCAGTATACTCGCGGGCGTCAAGAGCTGCAGCGCATATCGCAACGAGCTCCTTTCACCCTGATCCGCGAGATTCTCCAGTGCCGCCGGCTTGACATTCAGCCCCTCGACCTTGATCCGCGTCTCGAGCACCCGGCGGATCTCGTCGCGCGAATAGAGCGACGTCTTGACGATCATGCAGCGGTCGAGGAGATCGATGGGGATACCATGTGGTGAGAGGATGCCTTCGCCGGAACCGCCAGTGATGCCGTCGTACTCGGTGCCTCGGATCGTGCAGATACCTCGATTGGAGGCGAGGACGACGTAGGGTGAGAGTGGAGATTCGAGCGCTCGGTTCAGATATGTGAAACATTCCATGTCGAGCATGTGCACCTGAAATGTATCAGTATCAGCCGGAAGCGGAGGCAAGGCGCGACCCACCTCGTCGATAAACAAGACCCCCGGAACCAGCTCGGCGACTCCCTGCTCTATGTATCTATCCACGACTTTGTTGATTTCTCGTCGCAGTTTATCCGTGACCTCGGTCCGTCCTCCCTTGACTAGCTGACCCATAACGCTCATGATATCCTGTCCGCCCTGTGGTCGCGCATTCGCCATATCGAGGTCGTGGAGCGTGACATCCTGGACCAGCTCCTTTCGTTTATGCACGTCGCCCTTGGGTAACGGCACATACTCCTCCGCCTCGAGGTCGTACTCTGACGCATAGGCATCCGAACGGCCGACCCGTTTGACCGCGCCCGTATTCGCTTCAATGTAGATCACGTCGCCGACCACGACTCGTTCCTTCTGGATGGCTTCGTACACTGACGGATCCAAGCGGAGCTGTTTCGTCCCCTTGACCGTCTTGAGCCCCACAATCACGTGCGATATCGTCTTGCCATAGCCCGACAGCGGGTTCTCCGCTTCCGAGGGCGTCAACTCGGTCACTTCTCCTTCGTACACTTCTTTCGTCTCCTTGATCCTCAGGCCTGGGAGGTGGTCAGCGCGAGGCTGACCTCCATGATATGTACTCACCGATGGCTCGACGGAAAGAGGATCCAAGTACCTCGGTCTTCTTCACCTCGCCCGAAAAGACTTCGGAACCGACCATGGGACAGAACGGGACTTTGGAGCCGAGTTCCTGCGCCAGCGCGAGGGCCAGCGCAGTCTTGATAGATGGTCAGCCGCGCTCACGTCACTAGGAACAGATGAACGCACCTTGCCGGTCCCGGGAGGTCCGACCATCAGCAGCGGTCTACCCGAGTGTCTGTTGAGCCTCAGCAGAGCGAGATGCAGTCCCAAAGCCTGGACCGCGTCAGCTCCAAGCCCCTATTACCTCCAGCTATACGTCCAGCTACCCACCTCCCGCGCGACTCTCTGCCCCACGAACCCCTGGCTCATCTCCATGGCTGACCCATCGTCGGCGAGCCCGAGTCCCTTGATATGACTGTGAGTCGCGATTCTCGACTCTCGGTTGGTGGTGGGCGGTGGTGGCTGTGTTATTATCGCCGGGGTGGTGGAAGACGACGCTGCGGGCGGTGGGCCCGACATGGTGACTGGGCTTTTGGGAGGTTTGCGAGTGAAAACAAAGGAGGGAGCAAGCCGGTCCTCTATATATAAGTACTGGGTTCAACCACGAGGACTGGATATAATTTCGACTTTTCCTATTTAATCCCAAGACCTCCTCCGTCTCCTTCATGGGTGATTTCACTCTGCTCGCTCCTCATTCACATCACCACACGCACACACCCTACCATGCCCCGTCTACCACGCTTCACATCGCTGCCCACCCTCGCGTCGTCGTCATTGGCCCGATCCGCGCTGCCTAGACCATCCCTCCTCCCTTCGCTGCCCCTCTTCCAATCCACACCACGATCTCTCTTCCATCCCATCGCCCTCGCGCGATCACCCCTACTATCCACACGATCGACGATCCTCTCCACACTCCCACTGCCCGCCCACCGACCTGCCCAGATCCGATTCGTCACCTATGGAATGGAGTACCAACCGTCGCAACGAAAGCGAAAGAGAAAGCACGGGTTCTTGGCCCGCGCTCGAGGCGGGAAACTAGGTCGGAGAACACTGAGGAATAGGAGGGAAAAGGGAAGGCGGTTCTTGAGCCACTAGACGGAAGGGAGGCGGTCTTGAGGTGGTAGACGGAAGGGGAGGAGGTTCTTGAGCCACTAGACGGAGGTGGATAGAAAGCGGATCATGCACCCACCACACAGCGGATTGAACACAGCTCACCAGAGGTCACCGCTCTCTGTCGGTGAAAAGGTTGCGACATCACGAGTCGTCCGACACTGACCGACAGGCCATACACGCCTTACATACAGTAGGTATAAGATGATCTAGCTAACCGGTCGGCACAGCCCGTGTTCCAGTCTACTCCGCTCGTTCATGACAACAACGACCCTCGGGGCTAAGCTTGCGCATCCCACGCCCCCCTCCTGCCGGCCCCGCTCAGCTCTGGCAGATAACTCAGGCGCATCTCCCTCTTTCTCAGCTCTTCCGGAGGGCCCCCGACGAGTTTCCCGATCAGATACGGGAGTTTACCGGTCGGGGAGGCTCGGTGGAGCAGGGCGACATATCTCGCCAACTCGAGGTGGAGCGTCGGGTAATACGTTGTCGAGGCTTTGCGAAGGGTCTAGCGGCCGTCAGCGAGATTGTCGGAGGGGGAAGGGATCACTTACGACAAGTATTCTGTCCATCCCACTGGCCATCAACTCCGTATGAAGCTCGGTAGCCTTCTCCTTTGACTCGATAGCCAGTCGGCTCGAGAAGGCGTTCAGGAGTTTGAAATGGATCGTCTGATATTATCAGCGCAGACCTTCTCATCTGCCCTGGTCCACTCACCACATAGTTCATGGCTTCATACTCGACTCCACCGGTAGCACCCCCAGGGGCAACTGGCTTCTCCACCAGACTCTCGTCGACTTCGTGCAGGGCCCAGAGGGTGTTGGAGCCGTGACACATGACCCTGCTTCGAGTCAACAAGGAGTCCCACTAGACTCGACATCTTGACTCACCAGAAGTAGTCTCTGCAGATATCGCTCAACTCCCCGACCCACGCCTTGAAGACTCGTGGTCGATGGGACTGCGTGATGAACTCGTGGTGATCTTTTACGGGATCAGTCGACTCTGGAACCAGCAGGCTTCGGATAAGCGTGGTGACGTCGACTTTCGGAGGCTCGTCGAAGCGGATAGACGTTCGTTGTCGCGGTTGTGGTACGGGAAGAAGAGGGAAAAGGTCAAAAAGAAACAGCCAGAGCTCGACAATGATCTGTCGGGAGGCGAGATCTCCTGGCTTTTTTTCTGAGAACAGAAGGGTGGACAGGGCCGGGAAGGGGCGGGGGAAGTGGGCTCGCAGGGCGGATTTGCCTATCTGATACTTGGGGTGAGTCGTTATCGCCTAATGAACAGCAGCGGCGTACCTCGGACGTGGACAGAGCTTTGATGCAGCGGAGTAGCTCGTATAGCATTTGATCGTCGTGTTGCTCCTCACTGGGACGGGTCAGCGAGAGTCAATGCTGATGCGAATCATCGGACATACCGCCATTCCACATCTAAAAGGTCTTGGAGTCTCACGAGAACCAATTTGTAGCCGCCCATCTCGATGAATGAGGCGACCCACCTGAGCGGCGCTGATCAGACGGGTGGGGTGCACAATCTCGAGCCAATACGCACTGGGTATCCTCATGTCTCAGCAGCATTCGGAGCTTCTTGCATTGTCCCACATCCATCTTGAGATCCGTCCCCTTTCCGCTATTCAACCAGTTCACCATGCCCTCGGGTCCCCCGCCCATACTGATTCCCAACCCTTTTCCTGCATTTCGTCCAACCGACTGGCCGCCGTTAGAAGACGAGGACGGGGAGAAGATAGAAGACAGTGGGCGCGCTGGGGTAGATTGACGAGCAATGGGTGCACGGGATGTGTCCATCGACTGACCCCTGATCGGCACGGCAGGTGGTCCCATCTGAGGGTTCGGCGCAAACGTGGGCGATTTGACAATGACAAAAGCGTCTCCTTCGACGGAATAGGTCTTTCCTTCTTGTGGATGTCGTCCCGGGGAGTCGAGAGACGAGGACGACTTGTGTTTTCGCAAGAGAGGGGTAGACAGGCGTTTTCTGAGGTTGGGCGGTGCGTTCGAGGTCGGCGGTAGAGGAAGGCCAAGAGACGCGAGAATGGTGGGGTTGGAGGTCATCGATGATGACAGGATCGACGATTTGACCGAAGGCGAGACCGTGACGAATTTTTCCCGGACCGATGCGGGGACTTGAAGCGAGTCCTGACCGAGAGGTCAGTAGTCACTTGCCCCAGTGGACCTAAACTCACCAGCAGGTTTCCAAACTGTACCTCAACCTCGTCGCGGACGTCGACCTGCGAGATAAATTGTTCCTTTGGCGTCTTGATCCTCTCATCCCAGTCCAGTGTCGCACTCGCTTGTCTTGAAGTCGTAGGTCGTCCGATGTTGAGCTTGTTGGTACTCTCAATCAGACTCCTGTCCCCCGAGCTAGCTGATAGCGCAGGAGACGGTCGGGACGACATGGACGAGTGATTCGAGCTGGGCTGTCGTCTTGAGCTCGACATCGTCTGTGTTGGGGGAGGCATGGACATGTGGTGATGAGGCTGAGTAGTAGAAGATGGTTTGGAGAAGTCGGAACGAATGGGAAGCCCGGGGATGAAGACGGGGGGTGGTCTTCCGCCTGAGGGCCTCCTTGGTGATTGCCTGGGTTGTTGCTGCTGGTGACGGTTTGACCCGGGAGCCGCTCTCGCTGCCTCTGCCATTGTTGAGCTACCTAGACACTTGTGAAGTCAAGGCAGAGTTCTATGGATGTGCGATGAATGTGAGGATGAGGAGGTTGAGTGAAAGCAAACAACCCACTCGAGGGAAAGCAGCCGCGCCCAAGGTGCCACGTTGGGATAATCCCGCTAATCCCACTCACACTCTCACTCTCTGTGTATGCTATATATCAATTCCAGCCTGCCATCTCGACTCTACTAAGCTCTCAGCATGGCGCTCAACCTCCCAAAACCAGTCAACACGTATGCTGGAGAGGACGAGCTTCGTACAAAAACGAACGGTACCGCAATCAACGGAAACGGGGCAGACGAAAATGGTCACGACGATGAGGACATTGGCGAGTACAGGCCGCCAAGGGCTAGCGACAAGTTGAAGGAGGGAATCATTTACCCTCCAAAGGAGATCAGGAGTAGGTCGCTCCTGTGTATCCTACGCTGCATCCGCTGACCTATCTTAGATATCGTCGACAAGACCGCGGTCCATATCTCAAAGTCACCTACGCCCGACCTGTTGGAGTCCAAGATTCGAGAACACCAGAAATCAGATCCAAAGTTCGCATTCCTCAACGATGCCGACCCGTACCACCAATACTACCGCTACATGATCGAGAAGGTGCGAGAGGATGCCGAAGACGTTGCCAAGGGGATCAGCGTGCCGGTCCCAGAAGCAGTCAAAGAGGAAGTGCCCGAGAACACTTCGACGGGATACGAGCCCAAAGCTTGGGAATTCAAGATTGACCTGCCCGGTGTGACGGCGATGGACCTGTGAGTAGTCTGCAGATTCATCGAAAGTTGAAGCGCTCATCACTATTCAGCGATATCCTTCGTCTGACGGCGCTCTTCCATGCTCGGCGAGGCCGATCTTTCCTTTCCTCTCTGTCTGTGCGGGAAGGACGAAACTACCAATTCGACTTTCTGCGACCGACACATTCTCTCTACGGATACTATAACCGAATGGTGGAATCGTATGAAAAAGTGCTCAACCCTCTGGCTGGAGAAGTCGAAAAGCTGAGCCTGGTGGCGAGGGATCCAGAGACAAAGTGGAAGACGCTGGAGGAAGCAAGGAACAGAGCCGAGTGGGAGAGGGGGAAGCGCAAGAGGGAGAACGAGAGGTCGAAGGAGAAGGAGGAGGAGGAGAAGGCGTTCGCGGCGATCGACTGGCAGGACTTTGTGGTGGTCGAGACGATCGAGTTCACGCAAAATGACATGGAACTCGAACTCCCGCCACCGACCAACATCGAAAAGTTGAAGACGATGAGCATGGCCGAGAGGCGAATGGCGACGATGGTGATGGAGGAGACGGGTGCAGGTCAGGTGCCCGAAGCCCCGGTTGAGGAAATGGAGATTGAGGAGGACGAGGACGAGGAGAGCCGACTGCAGAGGATCAAGGCAGAGGCGGAGCAGGCAAAGGCTCGCGAGGTCCAACGGTCCGCCATGGAGTCGAGAGGGCTGAAAATCAAGAGCAACTATGTTCCGAAGGCGAAGGTCACGAACGTGCAGACGGCCAAGTGTCCGTACTGTAATCAGTCGATCCCGGAGAGCGAACTGTCGGAACACATCCGGATCGAGCTGCTGGATCCGAAGTGGAAGGAGCAAAAGAGGAATCTGGATTTGCGAAAGGCGCAGCACCAGCAATTGCAACAGGGTAGGTGCTTTCCACAGGCTCTGTATGGCCTCTGTTTGCTAATATATCGCAGGTGCCGACATTTCTGCATCATTGCGGAACCTTGCCAGTCAGCGTACGGATCTGTTTGGCGACGAGCTCGACGAGGAGGAGCGCAAGCGAAAGGACGAGGAAGACAAGCTGCGACGGAAGGAGCGAGAAAAGATTGTCTGGGACGGTCATACCGCGTCCAAGGCGACGACGGAGAGCACGTTCCAGTCGAACTTCTCGCTCGACAACCAGATCCGAGATATCCACAACCGGGTCGGCGTGGCCGCAACGTCTGGCCCGTCGGCGGGACCGCAGATCGGGCCCGGTATCCCCTCGCAACTTCCCCCTGCCCTTGCTGCATCGCTGCCCATGCCGGGCGGCGGGACCGCCTACCCTGGCGCGATGATCAGTGCCGCGCCGACGGGTCCTACAGTCCATCAATACATTTCAGCGCCGTACGAGCCACCACCCTCGGCGCCCTCCATCCATCCTTCTCGACTCGCTGCCATGGGAGCTGGGGCACCGCCACCCGTCGCCGGCCAAGTGAGGCCGTACGAGGGCGACGAGCCCGAGCGACCGGTGTTCAAGCGCCCCAAGATCGAGAAACTTCCATACGGTCAATTGTATACTGTAAGTCTCCCCTCATCCGGGATACAGTCCGCAAGGCATCGCTCACGCTGCACTTACACCAAAAGGAAATCGATTGGATGTCGCTCCACCCCGATCCGATCGCCCTCTCTGTCCAACTGCCCAACATGCCCGACAAGCCCGAATGGAAACTCGACGGGTCCATCATTACCATCCCCGACTTGCCCGTCAACACGCTCTTCTCGACTGTCCGAGAACGCATCAAGCGGGTCGTCGACGCCGACCTGCCGATCTCGCGTCTGAGGCTGGATTACGGGACCAAAGTCTTGAGCAACAGTGCGACGCTGGCGAGCGTGAACCTCGATACGGGGGACCTGCTGACGATGATCGTCAAGAAGAAGTAGGGCTTCTGAGTGTAGAGATGCATATTGCCCTGCCGTCTCTTTTCTACCCGGTGTAGTCTATTCTAATTCGGCCCATGGAACCCAGTAACGTAGATTGATGGGGAGAATAAGATAGCAGAGACCTGAACGGACTCGATCCCATTTCTCGCTCTTACCAAGATGCTTCTCGGCCATCTCCACTGCCTCGCCTTCTCTGCGATGACTTCGTACGGGGCTTCGAAAACAGGCTACAAAACTTTCATGTCTCATATGCAGTATATATTGTACGTAGAATCGTCAGCAAACATCACTCTGAGACATCAGAAAAACGCCTTTGTAGTTTAGTAGTAGAATGTTTCACTCGTATTACGTCATCACGTCTAGCGAATGAAATGGTCCAAGGTTCAATTCCTTGCTGAGGCATATCTTTTTGCGGTTTACCATCCGGCCCGTTGTTGGATCGATGTAGTCTGGGTCCTTCAGACCGCTGCTGTTGAAGTAATAATCAGCATGAGCATGAGCAGAGCAATCAGTGTACTATTCAAGCGAGTTCCCATGGAGCAGAGATGCATACCTATAATCACCATCGGGTCCTCCGCTGCTCCCACGAGCTCAACCAAAATCCTCATTACCAAGGTTGCCCTGTACTTGTTCGGCGCAGCAATTATTGCCTCGAACAGCTTTACAATGTGCGATCGAGGAGAGTCCACTACGCTCCTTACGCTTCATACCATCGCGAGATCGCGCAGCGTAGATACCATGGGCCTTCTCGGGTATATAGTCGAAGCTCTCGACTCACGTCCGCCGGTCCGGGGGAATGTTTAGTAGGGATACGCCCCGAGAAAAACCTTGGTGCGACAGAGCTGTCAGACATACCGGCAGTCATGGCATACGGTGGGACGACCAAGCATGGCATAATCTGCATGGATGTGACGAGACCGAAAAGAGAGAGGAAACCGTGCAAGAGGCTCTTCGAATGAGTGGAAAAAGTGAGTGACGGATGTGGAGTTGCGGTCCTCTTCGCGGTGTGACAAGGAGATTTTGGGGTCGGAGGAGAACGAATGTAGGTGAGTCTGGGAATGCGAGAAGGCAGTGCCGTCTCCCGCCGCCATGCCGTTGCGCGAGCACCGTCATGGATAATGCCACTGACCCATTGTATGAGTGGCGACTACTTCTGTCCTCCTGGCGACCGTCCGCATCCTCTCGGATCAGCTTGCCTAATTCTTTCTCCTGACACTCCTTCCCTTGCATCTCCAAGGACTCTAATGCTCGACTTAGCTGCCCTGCGGTACTTGCGTACGAAGCGAGGTTTATATTTTGTCGGTCGACTGTATGCCCTTGGAGACCAAGGAAGACTCCGAAGACAATGGTCAACACTAGTGAGCTGCAGAGGTTGCGCTAAAAACTGCGCTGCGCTTGTCTGTGTAGGACGTTCGCGACGTTCGACGTCGTGATCTATGATGGACGACAGCTCTGTTGAGCGGGACATCTTTCTCGTCGGATGTTCTGCCCACGCAGTTGCTTCGGGATCCGCAGCGGTACTGCGGCGATCATCGCCACCGCTTCGTCAGCACGGGACACGGTAGACTGGTACTGGAAGCTCGCACTGTGGCGATAACGACGCATGGGTATCATCGGAAAGGGCTCGAGAACGCCCGTCGATGGGGTTTACAGGAGATTCTTGGTCGAGAAAAGGAGTAACGGGTCGCGACATGATCAGTGGCTGATTGTTGAAAGATCCAAGCACAAGCCAAGAAGAACTGAAGATGCGTGCGAAGAAATATATGGCTTGAGCAAATTAGGAATCAGATGGAAGATTGAAGGCGGGTTGCTCACTCCACCTTCTTTTGTTGTGTTACGCGTTTCATCCCACCTTTATCCTATGGGATAAAGGGTGTAGGCAATCGTCAAGGCGATTCGGTGGCGGTATGAAGTGTTCCCCTAGTAGCGGTATCGGTGTTGTCAAGGTGACTGTATGGTAGACCATCGGGCGATGACCGTGGCATAGACGAAGCGAGCATGACTGTACGAAGTAGCTATAGAAAGGGAAAGAAGGAGGAGAAGAAACTCAGTATCCGTGGGGGCGGGCGAAGCAAGCGGCTTTTCAATGATTTGACGTTTCCTTCCTTCCCAGCGTATCTGCATTCCAGATGGAGTGGATGGGAGTGGGCCCATCCGCGAGAAGGCCTAAGAACGCTACTCTGCATAATCAGATCCAACGCCGTCGCCCTCGATAATGCCACCAATTGTCTCCACCAAGGGGTAGTCGCTGGTACCGACATCTGTCCCTTGTGCACTGGACGAATCGACTGTGCTTGTTTGCCGTTCTGTTGCTCGCCCGCTATTGGATGCCGAGCTCGACGACTGATTCAGCTGCAGCTGGAGATCTGCGATGGTGCCATTGTTCTGGTCCTCCGAGTCCTAGCGCTGCGACCCGGCATATATGTTTGCACCAATTGTCAAGCCTCCCACCACCACCAAGGTGACCAACGGGCCAGGACCCGCCAAGTAACTTACGGGTCGTCGTCGTCGTGGCTCGACTTGGGATCTGAAGCAGCGAGTGAGATCATGGTCCCCTAGCGGAGAGAATCACTCACTCCAACGTAACGTACGTGTGAGCGGAGGGACTGTTGCACGGATCGTTAGCTTTGGACGTCAGCCTTGCGTAGAAGTATCCTCACTCATCATGCGGAGTGAAGGATGGTGACGGTAAGCTACCCTCACGCGCTTCGTATGTAGTGAGCTCAATGGAAGGGTTCGTATGGGAGTCTTGCGACTTTGTAGTCTGCTTGAAAATTGTAAAGTGACGGTCACGAGTGTTGACGGATGGCGGTCGAGACAGAAGGTGTCGGATTGAAAGAGAGCCTCTTCAGCTCGTCGATCCTTAGTGCGAAGCTCTCCGTCCGTTGTCGTCCTTGAGAAAGGAGGTCGCCTCGTGTGCAGTCGCCACTGGGCGACAAGAAATGCTTCCGAACCACCACCCTAGTCTGCTTGACCGCTCCTTTCCACCTACATTCCGATCCACTTCGCCCGCAACAGTCTCGCCATCCTAGAGATCACTCATCTTAGTCCTCAGACGTGACCCTTTAGCCCGCTCCGCGCTCTCCCCCGGTATGCTTCGCCTAACCCTCCTCGTGCTCGCCGTTCTCGCGTTCCTCTCGCTCGAAATCACCGCCCAAACCAGCTACACCCTCTCCCACCGTTTCCTCCCCTTCCCCTCGGTCAACCCGTTACCGCCCTTCGTCCCTCGGGGTGTCGTCACCCTCCATCCTAACCACAGCGTCTCTTTATCTTTCTCGGAGGGCTCGGGACAATCGACACAGCAGACGGACGACGGGTCGGGGTGGTATCAGCTCTCGCTGGACGGTGCGGATGCCCCGCTGTTGGCGTCGACAAGAGCGGTCAGTCTCGCTCATGCACCCCTTCAAACGATGTATCGCCGAGGACTGACCCGCGTTCAGTGTCTCGTGACCGAGGACTCGATCTCCAAAGTCGTGCTGTACCTCTCGGACGACAGCCCGACCTCGCTCACAATTCACCAGACGGGCACGCCTCGATCCGGCGAGTGCGCTGTCAAGTCGTCCGTGAAGCTTCCCTCCTCCTCGTTAGAGATTACTATCAAGACGCCGTCGAAAGCGTTCTCGTGAGTGGTGTATACTCCCTTACCCTGCTATCGCTCACCGTGCACCCAGTCCCGCCCTCGCCGCTCCTCCCCAGATCGACCAATCCACAGGCAAAGTCGCCGAGCCACCCGTGGAGAAGTCATTCCTCGCCAAGTACTGGATGCCCATACTGGGTATTATGCTGTTCTTTGCGTCTCAGGTCGGAGGGGACGAGGGGAAGAGGGGTGCAGCGGCTGCCGCAAAGTAGACTCGATGATGCATGGGTTAGATGGACTGAACGGGACAATGGGCGAGTGAATACAGAACGGGGATAATGAGACTATGCTACATAGGGCGGACGATTCGACCCCACCCATGGACCCTTGGGACCGACCATCTCCGGCCGGAGATCCGCAATCTTTGTCACGCCGCAATTCCGCATCGTGTTCTCCATCTCTTCTGCCAGGACTGTCGACGGTACTGAGCACCGCACTGATCCGATGGCACTGACCTGGACTTACTCTCGCAGACCCGGACGACACCTTCCTGTCCATGCGTCCCGTTTGCGTACAAGAATGGGCGACCGAGACCGACCGCCTTGGCGCCGAGTGCCAGGGCCTTGATCACGTCTGAGCCGGAGCGCACACCGCCGTCCATCATGATTTCAACCTTGTCAAATAGGTCGGGTCGTCGGACTCGGATCTCGTAGAGGATATCTATCGGCGCGGGCGAGCTGATAAGGGGTATCAGGGAGGGCGTGTACACTGATGAAGGGGTACCGACAAATTGCATTGGCGGCCGCCGTGGTTGGACTATGTTGGTCAGCTTTCATTTTGGCAACGTCAAGGCGGACTGACGAGGATAACACCCTCCACGCCGGCTTCCGCACACAGTTCGACGTCTTCTACGCATTGGATGCCCTTCACGATAATGGGCAGTGTCGTGTGTTTCTGTCGACGCGTCAGCGAATTAGCGTTTCATGTGTGGAGTCTTCTTGACATCACACTCACTCGGATGAACGCAATGTCGTCCCATGTCAGATTCGTATCCTGATACCCGGAAATGGCACGGCTGACACCCTTCGGACTGCTCGAACTGCTCGGACCACCGTCCTTCATCGGCGCCTTGCAAAGACTATAAGCTCTTGGACCCGGTCTGTCGACGACCAAAAGAGGACCCACTGGACCATCGTCCTTTGCCCTCACATCGCGCGTCCGCTTGGATCGATACGCGGCGTCCACGGTGAAGATGACGGCCGTCGCGCCAAGTGCCGTGACTTTATGCAGGAGCACCTCGGACGCTTTCCTGTCTTTGTTGAGGTAGATCTGGAAAAACACTTTCTGATCCTCTTTCCTCGCCTGCATGATCTCATCTAGGGAACAAGAGGCGTTGATCGAGATCTGACACGTGTCAACGGACGAGTTCGAAGTCATTCCATTCCAGACATGTGTGGCTGCACTCACCCCTTGGACGATCCCGCACTCCCCTGCGCCCTTCGTGATGTTCACTTCCCCGAGCGGGTGGCCCAGCTTGGCCATCGCGGCTGGACTGACAAAGATCGGCAGAGTCGAGTGGATGCCCATGTAGGTCGTATCGAGACTGCCCTCGGTGACGTTGCGCAGTATCCGGGGGCGGAAATAGTACCGCTTGAAGGCGTTTGCATTCTCCTCCGCGCTGTCTTCCGTATCGGATGCCGACTTGTAGTAGTTCCACCCTGTCCCGCTGAGCACCTTTTCGGCCCACTCTTCGAAATCTGCGAGCAGGAGCATGCTGCCCACGGACGGCAGATGGCGACGCGCTTCCTCGATCTTTTGCTCTTCCTCGGTGGGCTCGGTTGAGACAGCTGGCATGGTGAGTGGGTCCACGGGCCCGAGATGCTGAGAGGGGTCGAGGACTTCCAGTGCATCCGGCGGGTGGAGGGGTTTGAATATCTTGCTGAGGGGGTAGATAGTCAGCTGGAGGGCCAGACTTCGGCGTCACACATACGTCGCATCTTTGCCCGCGTTGGCGAGAATGATCCCTCCGCCCCCGGGATGGTTGTCGAGAAAGTCGGTCACATCGTATACGTTCCCCTGAGTGATGGCTCAGCACGAGACAGGCGGCATCAACGGAGGGACCAGGCTCACGTCGATGACGACCCAGCAGTCCTCCCTTGATCGATGTTTTTGGACCTCTTCGTAGCTGATGAGCTTTTGCCCCGACGGCGGCTCGGCAGGTGTTGTCTGGTGATCGGAGTGCGTGGTCTGCTTCGTCGCGAGGAGTGCCAATGACTGCGAGGATATTTCCCGTTAGTCGCCGCTCAGACCTCGCGGAGCACATGCGACTCACGGCGGAAACGGAGAACGCCAAGAATCGGACGAGCACCTTGCGTGGTGTGAGAAAGCGTGGACGACTGAGAGATCCGGTATCGAGGGTCGAAGCGAGTCGGCGATGGACCACTGACTGCACGGGCGTTCGCGAAAGGACCCGAAGGAGAGACGCCCTTGGCGCAAGGCTGGATGGCGCCGAGGGATCTCCGTGCCAAGCTGCTCTCGCAGCATTCACCTGCCGCCAGCTGGTTCTCAGCGATGGCATCCTTGGCACCCTGCCGCTGGTGTAAGATGTCGAGCTTAGCGCTGTGGTTCATCAAAAAAGCTCTTGGACTCGTTCGGACCGGTGCCGGACCACGTGCGCGGTGGGTGGCGGGGAGTAAGGAAAGGGGAGCCTTTACTTTTCTTACTTTCCCGACACTGCGAGGAGCAGCGTGCGTCGTGGCCTGCCAGCACATATCGCTCCCTGATGACATGAAGCAGCAGTGACGAGACTCCACGTCTGCGATCCAAAAACGTGGTTGCAGTTCATCTCTGACCAGGTGCCTACTCCAGCGTGGTACCTGTATTCGGAACACGTACAGTTGCAAAATACCTTGTGTGGGGTGAGTGGGAAGTGCGTGCGGCAGTCCTAGAAAAGCAAGGCTGGCGGGCTCCCCCACAGCCCTGTCAGCTCGCTCGCCCAGCTCGTCAACTGGGCCCCCTTCGAACTCGACCTGTCGGAGCACCCCGCTCAACCTCGGAGGCTTTTCGGGGCCCGCGCCTGGACCTTTGCGCGGGCTGTTTGTGCTCGAGCTGACAGGGCTCCCCCACCAGGGGGAGCCCGCCAGCCTTACTTTTCTAGCACTACCACACGCAATTCCCACTCACCAGTCTTCTGCATGGGATCGTTGTCGTCTTTCACTTTTTTGCACCCGAAAGCGGTGTGTACGGGGCTGTAGCACTGGCTGCAGGTTTCCTCCACTGCAAAACGTCACCTCTAAGACAGGGATCGAACGCCACGGGGCCGCAGATCGATCATCCCCCTTTTGCCGCCGCGCCACCAATCAACCTTTGGGAATCTATCTACCTTTGCTGTCTCTGTGATTCATGCAGCCAACAGCACTCTCTCGTCTATAGCACAATAACATACACCGACAGCTGCACCCTCTTCCCCGCCGATCCATGCACAACCATGCTGCAAGAAAGACATACACATAAACGTCAGTAATTTCCAACTCCTCATTCCTCTCCACCGTTCTCGTCTCTTGCAAACCTCCAGATGGGTCACGCAGACTGCCATCGTATCCCGATACACCTCTCCATCAGCCACTGACACGCACTCCTCTCCTGCAGGATCGTAAACGGATCACATCCCCATCACTCCCCTGGCC